>WSFP011481241.1:0-16142 GCA_009831015.1 Picea engelmannii | reverse complement strand
AAGTTCCAGACAATGTTCTCATTTCAAAACTGTAATTTTCCATTAACGATGCCCCGAGGGCGCTGCAAATATCTACTTCAACAAATTAGTAGTTACTACATCATCCTAAGATTCATGTTTGTTATTGTAACACTTACTTCTATTTTCAGACCACAAGCATGGGGAACGCCTGCATCGTTTGTACAATTTTTTTTTTTTTGCAGTAAGGTAGTAATTGTACAGATGTTCTCCCTCCCAACCTCCAAAGGATTGTTCTTCTCCTTTCCTCAGTCCCTCTGTCTCTCTCTCTCTTCAACCAGTAGCAGTGCACACGATAAAATAAACAATGATGTATTTCGACTATATAAGTGCTCCTAACCTCGCACATCAGGGGGCATCTATTATCACCAAAAAAGTGCTCATTCATAATACAAGTGATCACCATAAAATCCATCAGTTTCATGCATCAAGAATGCATATCCTCAAGTATTAATAAAGCTCACTTAGAAACATCAAAGCAATCAGAAAGGTTAGCCAACGTGATCGACGTGACTTCTAAACAAATAATTTGTGCCATCAACGCAATCTGCATGACACGATGTAAATTTTTTAGCACGGACAATGCGCTAGCACGACCAGCCAAATCAAGATCCACATTGTTCGCACAACGATGCAAATTTTCGAGTAGAGCAGATGCATTCAAAGCGTTGAATTGCAACAAGGTCACACCAGTCACAGATTCGATCTCAGAGTTGACCTAGAAACTTTAATTTACTCTAACTTTGCTAATATTCCACTACTTAAGAGCATCACTATTCATACGTGAATCAAGATAAAATGGAACAAGGCTATTTAAGCAAGGTTCGAGACATGCATTACATAACACATTGATAGCATAGAGTTACACTAACGAATTTTGATCTAGAGAATCCATTTCCCGCTTCAGACTTCACATGTTCAGTCATATATTGAACTATCACAAGGATTGAGTCCCTCACCACCCGAGAGCTCAATTCAATCATCCATGTCATCATCTGCATCTGAGAAGAAGAGAGAGTACGAGTTGGGAAATAAAAGATCCCTCCCAGGGAGGCAGGAGAGAGACGACCTGTGCTATTCCTTCCTTTGCGGTGTTACCAATACAAATTCTTGTTCATTGGTAGCTATTCCTTGAGTTTTTAATTCTTTGTTGGGTTTACAATTTATGCATATGTTCATACATTCATTCATATTTATTTACATGTATTTAACATGCATGCACAAATGTTTATCAAATTGTGATGTCATTAATGCTCTTTACTGACATTTTGGGATGACATTTAGTACTCATGTGCTCAATTTAGCTCATTATACCAAGCAATGCCCATAAGGTGAAGAAAGAACCCAGTAGACATGCTCTTGTTTCTTTTTGTTTTTTAGTCCAGGGTGCTAGCTCATATCCTGTAGAACTCTATATAGAATATTTATGCTCCTGCTTAGATGTTTGGACATGTATCTCAGATAATGGTTATAATCTTGGTGACAACCCTTGATACCATGAAGGCTTGGGAAAGGTTTGGGGTCTGGTTTCCATTTTTGGCAGACCCCATGTTCCTTTTTTGTACATTTTTGTAAATATAATAGAATCTTAGACCCTTTTTTAGTTTTAAATTTATATATATATTTTTTGAAATTTAATTATACATTTTTTACTTATTTTTTTTCTAATTTAGTTTCAAACAAGTTTGATATTTTTTTTTTATGTCTTTAATGTTTATTTTCTCTTTTATATGTTTTTATTTCTAAATTATGTTAATTAAACTTAATCACAATCAACCAATATGCATGGATATTAAATTATATTGATATGCTAAATCTTCCCTTGGGTATCCCTTAGTCTTTCATAATGCTCCTTCTCTTTCTTTTTAATGTGTGAAGAAGATAAGTGTAGTGTTGGAGATGAAGTTGAATTAATTGAATTTGGTCACAACCAATATGTATTAATATTAGATTATATTAATACGTGAAATCTACCCCATTATAATGCCCCTTCTTCTTTTTAATGTGCAGAGAAGACAATTGCATTGTTGGTGGTGAAGCTGGATCCATCATGGGTCAATGAGAAGGAGGTCTATTTTTTAAATCATAGTCATATTTGCATGTTCAATAGAGCTTGACCCTCATTGAAAAAGCTCTAATCTTAGATAAGGGCGGCATGGGAATCCTTCTGATAGGATATTGTGGTTAACCATGCTACTGCAAAAGGTTTCTTCATCATGGAATTTGCCATTAATATAGACAAAGAATAACCTATTGCTAAGGAGGCATGAGCCTCTTTATGAAGCCATGGTTCCCTGTCTCAAACTTGCATATAAAGTCTATGTTGGAGATCCCAATATGAGTTAGATTGCCTAATATCCCTTTGGAACTTTGGGGTGACGAAAGTTTATAAGCAATAATTTGGTAATGATTTGGGTAAGTTTATAGTGCTCGCTTTATGAACTAGTAACTATGTTTCAAATACCTATGACAAATATGAGTTTATGTTGATCAAAGAGGGTCTTCTTGTCCAAATTACATTGTAACATGAAGATAAAATTTGGTCCAAACTTATGGACCATGAACACATAACCTTTTGACACTAACTTTGTTTGATAATAGACATATGATGACCTCATGTTTGAAGGAAAAGTCTCCATAGACTTTCAAAGGGAAAAATAAGGAAGCACTCCTGGTGGAAAGCTTGGAAGATGGACTACCATTGGGAAGAACCTAGCAAGACCTCAACAATACCTACACTTACAACAATGATAATTGTAATTGTTTCATCTCAACGACGACAAAGACAGCAATATGGTCATGACTCTAGAGACATCTTCATTGTCATTGGGATTACAATAGGGAAACTCTTCTAGGAAGGGGAAGAGGAAGCATGAATCATGTTCTTACCCAATTCTTGTAGCCTCCATTGATTGAGGTAAAGAAAAGATCGATAATAACAACTCCAATAATGCCTAATCAGAACATTGATTAAACTAAAATCATAACATAAATAAATAAATAAGAGTTAAAATAAATCAAGCTAAGCACTCTTGGTGGAAAGCTTGGAAGATGAACCACCATTGGATAGAACCTAGCAAGACCTCAACAAAACCTACACTTACAATAATGACAATTGTAATTGTTTCATCTCAATGACAACAAAGACACCAACATGGTCATGACTCTAGAGACATCTTCAGTGTCATTGGGCTTACAATAAGGAAACTCTTCAAGGAAGGGGAAGAGGAAGCATGAATTAAGTTCTTACCCAATTCTTATAGCTCCATTGATTGAGGCAAAGCAAAGATTGATAATAAGAAGTCCAACAATACCTAATGAGAACATTGATTAAACTTAAATCATAAAATAAATAAATAAATAAGAGTAAAAATAAATCAAGCTAAGATATGACATTTAATAAACAAATTGACACTTATTTTCTAAGTTGCCATACTCCCACCTTCTAGTTAGTAGACTTGAGATTGCCGATATCTTACTAACCCTAGTCAATAATTAGCTCATAAAAAGCCCCAATCAACAATTGACTTACAAAGAATAAACATGTTATAAATGAAATTTGAACCCAATTGAAAAGGACAACAACTTGAGTTAAACTCAATTAACATATACTTATTTATATATTACCCATAATTTTTTTATATTCAATATAAAAATATAAAAAATTATTTTTATTTAATTTATTTATTAAATTTACACTTGAGGAGGGTGGATATTTTAAACCCTCGTAACTAAGTAAGGGGAAGTGATGTTATTTCAAATATGTAAAACGGTTATTATTATTATTTTAAATATGTTATCAATGAAAGAGATTAAAGCAAGTGGAAGTGATGTCATTTACAATGTCGAATCTTTATATATAATTATATATATACATATATCAAGATTGAGGCAAGTGCAGCGGATGTCATTTGCAAAATCGAATCCTCCCCCAGTAGAAATTAGAATTAAGATTTTTTTTTTAAATATACTAATTATTCAAAACAAACAAAGTTTCTTTATTCTTTAGAACGTTGATTTACTAGCAAACTAATATCCTCAAGGGCGTCCTCACCGAATCCAAGGCCCAAGATGAAAGAGAATACGACACGTTCACCATCATATGCCCATGCAATTGAAGTGCGACAATTATTCAATAACATTCATTTTATATACCAATAAAATCTAGAACAATAACCCTAATTATTAAATAAATAAACAAACAAGACATCACAAAAATTAGAACAATAATCCTATATATATCATTTTGTAAAATATTGAAATTAAGATAATATTAATAATAAGGGATAAATGATTTTTTAGGAGAGATTTGACTACTAAAGTTAGCGAAGGTATACATATCCTATTCTATTCCACCCCTTCTAGATTTAAACTCAATATTGTTAAAATAAGTTTTTTTACCAACTTTATAATGAAATAGGACATTGAACAATTTATAAATTTTTCTTGTTTTAAATTTTAATTACAGTAAAGAAGAAAATCTACATTGTTAAAAGAATTTGTGATCTTTGTTACACTAAGAAGGTTGAAAATGAAAAACAATTTTTTTTAAATGTCGTGCATACACTTTCTTATTAAATTTTTTTAGAATATTTGAGTATGGAGATTTTCACAGTTCTTCATAATATTGTTTTAGATTTTTGGATGTAAATTATGTACGGAGTTTTTGAAACATCCAACCTTTAGAGTGGACACTCCACCCCATCATTGAGGATTATTAAAACAATGAGAATTGAAAATAGTACTTAGTTATTCAATAGTCCCTCATGATGAGTGGAGTGTCCACTTGAAAAATCTACTTTTCAAAAATTCTACATACAATTTAAGTCCATAAATCTAATACAACATTCAAAATATTTATTACAATACCAACCTACTTAATCTTTTAACTCTTCAAAGATAAAATAATTTAGAAATGATTATCTTAAAACTTTTCAAAATTAAAAATAATTTTTTTAAATAAATAAAATAATTCTTTACCAAAATTTTATAAATCAATAATAATAATATCATACATATAATAATCTTAAACGTTTTGAAATTAAAAAAAAAATTAGCACGTTTTGAAATTAAAAAAAATAATAGCACGTGAAATAAAAAGAAACTACATTATTATTATATAATAAAGGAGAACTTCACCTGAGGTTGTTCACCTCCTAAATTCAGTTGGTTGAGGTTACTGACGTCACTATAGCTGAATGGCAGGTGGAAGGAAGATATACGTGGATAGAAAATTCAAATTTAAATTCCATGTTCGGGGTCGTACTTGTCATTTTTGGTATTGGATCGCGATTCTTGTCCGAGCTAATTTTAAAAATGGAAATCAACCCACTTCCGTCTTCGGGGACTCATTTGTCATTTTCGGTATTGGATTGGGAATCCTGTCCGAACTGGCGTTTGTGGAACATCTCACTAATGGAAATCGATCGTGGGATCGACTCTCGCAGACCAAGTAAACGGCAGGTGGCGGTAGCCAAAACACATGAGGCCGTGGCGGAGGACGAGTATCCAGAATTCTGGACGACGATAGCCAATAAGTATTGGCGAAGTTCATGTTCGATTCCCGCGAGCCTGAGCTCCAATCTGTTGACACAGAAGAGCAGCAGCAACAGGGGAGAGTTGGGAGGCGTTTCATCATGGAAATTGACGAAGCGCTAGAAATGAGTGGCAGAGGGCGCATGTGGTCTCTGGATCAGAAAATCGATCAGCCCATTAAAGATGCAGAGGCCGCACATGTCAGAGGCATGGACACAAGGAAGGTTCGTAAAATAAACTCTAATAAAAAATATAGCTGCTTCATGCTAGCTAATCTCGATCTCCAAATTAATGAAGAACTATCTACCTCTGAATTCGATTAAATTAGAGCAGAGATCAATTTCTTAGACTACTTCATTAGCTGAGATAATATGCAATGATGTCAAATGCATACCCATCCCTGATATAAGTACAAGGAAATCTCACCAAGAAGGAAAAAAAAAATCAACTGCAATTAATCAATTACAGAGTGAACCATTTTACAAATAACAATAACTGCCATCTTGAATAGCATTTATAATCTTAAATGGCCTTTATTGGAATATATTATTATCAACCGCGTAAATTCCCTAAGGTTATATAGCTAGCATGAACCTTTCTCTGTTAAAGTCCTTGCTAGCAATTGTCAAATATCAAAGAAGTAAATTCCCGATTCATTGTATTGCATGTGCAGGAGTTGTCGGCTTCAATGGTTCTCCGTCTTGCATTTCAGAGCCTTGGTGTTGTTTATGGAGACTTGGGAACATCTCCGCTATATGTTTTTAGCAGCACATTTCCTGACGGCATCCATGATTCTGAGGATGTGATGGGAGCTCTTTCATTAATCATATATACTTTAACACTAATTCCTCTTCTGAAATATGTCTTTGTGGTCATGAGGGCTAATGACAATGGAGAAGGTAACCTAAGACCATGAATCTACGTCAAACAATGCATATGATAAAAAAAAAAAGTTGTGAATCTTTCGGGTTTAGTACTGAAATGTTGCTACCTAATGCCCTTTGCGAATTTTGTACTCATTTAGACTTGCACTCTAAGCCTCTTCGTGTGATTCTAATCAAACCCAATATACCTTTCCATAGTTTTGACTTTTAGGTAAAAAATCATTTTATTTTTTCTTATACATTTATAAAGCTATCCCAAAAATTCTCCCATTTCTTGCTTTTTACCATGTATATAAATGCATTTTTATCAAGAGTTTGTGAGATATTGTGTTTCTGTG
Organism: Picea engelmannii; assembly: GCA_009831015.1. Taxonomy (NCBI): domain Eukaryota; kingdom Viridiplantae; phylum Streptophyta; class Pinopsida; order Pinales; family Pinaceae; genus Picea; species Picea engelmannii. The sequence continues at coordinate 9,367 of WSFP011481241.1, read as the reverse complement.
ATGTAGGTGGAACATTTGCTCTGTATTCATTACTCTGTAGGCATGCTAAAGTGAACACTGTTCCGAATCAACACCGCACAGATGAAGAACTCATAACCTATAGCAGAGAAGAAATTAAAGCTAAGTCATTTGCCGCCAGAACAAAGAAATGGTTAGAAGCAAAAGTCTACCGTCAAAATGCACTTCTTCTTCTTGTACTCGTAGGCACCTGCATGGTCATCGGTGATGGTATTTTTACTCCTGCTATCTCAGGTCATGCTTCTCTTAATTCAATCTTAATGATTTTCATTTTATTCTTTTGTCCTATTGGCTTGGGTTAAGACTGGTAAACTGGACATTAGTCATTTCAGTTGGGAAATGGTCCCATTTCTCACAATTCTCACTTGCGAACATTGAGATTGAATCTCTTATTATATCTTCTTGCAGTAGTTTTAGATTTTAGGATGGTGTGAAAATATATTGGTAAAGGGGAACTCTATTTAATACTGGAGTTTTTAGACGTCATAATGTCATGGTCAGTTACACATTCAGTGCAGTGCAGAACCCTTAAGAGTAGTATGGACATATATTGTCTTTTGGCCCAGTCACCACTTTAGTAGGATTCTGCAAATTGAAAGAGTGATGAAGCAGTGATAGAATAAAACTAAACAACTTTATTAATGTCCTCGAACGCACAGTCAAGGCCTGTTACCCATCAAAATGCATGGACATTTTGAGATGCTTAAAAAGATACAGCAGCAGCTACAATTGCAAGAGTAGCACCAGCCACAACTACAGCAAGGTCTGTAAATCCTGGAAAGGTCTCTGCTTTGGCAAAGTCCATACGAATGCTTGCTAATGTGGATGACCCAATTGGACAGAGGTGCAGAGAGCCTTATATTGAAGAAAACAACCTGTCCCTTTGGGTGTGCTACTTATTGTTCTTGTAATACCCCAGTTTTTATTTCAAACAACCTGTCCCTTTGGGTGTGCTACTTATTCTTCTTGTAATACCCCAGTTTTTATCCCTAGACCAGTAATGTATATGTGTACATGATGAATGGCTATAAGCTAGACAATTGTGACTTGTAATGAATTTTAATAAATACATCACAGGCTGTAGAAGAGGAAGAACAAAGAATGGGGGGCTATGACTCCACAAGAGGGGAAAGACAAGGAGGGCTTAGGGGGCTCAAGGGAGGCTAAAAGAAGATAAATTATTTTAATCTTAACTTAAGTCCTTAACCTTGTTTAATTAGTACTCTTTAATCAATGTATTATTTTATCCTAAGCTGGGGATTAATTGCATGAAGGAGGTGCTTGGGCTCTCCATAGAGATATGTGGCCCCTTCATGCCATGCAATTTATACTAATCCTTTTTGGCCATGCAGAGTTTAAATTACCGCACAATTCGAATTACCATGTGGTTTGAATGCCCATTCTGTTTGAATGACCATTTTTTTTGAATTGCCGTTCGGTTTGAATTACGATTTGGTGGGGGAATTTGAATTATCTACCGTTGGGAGAGTTCAAATTGCCATTCAGTTGGGAAATTTGGGAGAGCTTGAATTACCATTCCGTTGGGAAAAATTGGGAGAGTTCTCTTTGATCGTAAGTGTCCATAGAACTGTTGTATAAATTATGCTGAGTTACAACTAAGAATTATGAACGAAATGAAGACTGTATGTACTGGTAATTGCTGTCATTGAGGAATTGAACTACAACTGAGAATCCCTGGAATCCTAGCAGTTAGATTTCCTGGCCAGCCTGTGCTGAAGCCCTGGAGGAAAGTGGGATAGCTTGAGAGACTGATTAGCAGAGAAGGGGATCCCATCCCTTGGGCTGTGCAGGTTGATGGGGAAAGAGGGCTGTGGATTGGGACTGCTGTAGGTGGAATTATTAATTGTGAACCTGGGAATTGGGCAGCCATAGGTAAATTCACCCTTGTAGACTGATAGCCTTAGTTTAGGGGTTGTAGGGATTTGGTGTAGCAAGGAGCCTATGGTTGGGTGGAACGTCCTTTTTCTGTAGCCAGTTGCTGGATAATTCTCAGAAAGATAAGTGTTTATGACTTGTGATTATGCTGAATTAATATTGTTTATCTTATGGATTTTAATAGTTTTTAGTCAGTTCTATTTGCAAGTTTAAGTCTACATTTTAAATTTATGGTGCCATGATGACTGAATGGTTTAATTATATTGTATAAGCCTGCATTATAGTGCATACATATACTAAGTAATTAACAGTAGGGAAGTGAGGAAAGGTATTAGGACAGGTAATTCAGAGATATGGTATCGGAGCAACAAAGTTGGAGTGAAAATTGGTGGTTTCAAGAAGTATCCCATATCCTCAACAGAACACAAATGGTATTGGGTATGTTACAGTTCTTGAGTCTTGGCCTGATTCTTTAGTTCAGGTAGTGTTATTGGCAATCAGAAGTAGAAACGAACAAATGCTGTCTGAGGCTATCACTGAAGCACTTCCAGAATCTGTAAGGAAAGAAGCTTATTGCCCTTGTATCTTCAAGAGATGAAATTCCAGGTTTTCTTATGATGGATGATGTCATAGATATAATCATTCCAAGAGGCAGCAATAAACTGGATTTGGAAATAATGGAATTGAAAAAAATTCCAGTGCTTATTCATGCTGATACGGTGTGCCATGTATATGATGATGAAGCAGCCAGCTTGAACATGGTAAAATACATAATTTGGAGGATCTGAGGGAATTATTGTAGAATGGGTTGAATATCTTGGGAAAACAATTCGGATGGCCAAAGAAGTTATATCAGCATGGGTGATGAAGCCCCAGAATACTGATCAGTGATTGAAATGAAGCAATATGAGAGCAAATCCAAATGTGGGTGCAAATATGTCTGCTCGTGAATTTTCTCTGAGGCCAATCTAGGTGCATGCTTCCAAGAATGTTTCAGCTACATCTACTGAAGTAGGTCCAGATTGAACGGAGAATTTTCCAGATGATGTTCCTGTTAACTGATCCTCCTGAGGAAAGCCTGGCACAGATTGAAGGAGACTCACATCTGCCCTTCCTCCACAGGATGTTGAAAGGTTTCTGATTGTGGTTAAAGACATCCACTACACTGATACTTGACAACAAGATGAATTTGTGAAGGAAAAGTAACTGTTCATAGGCATTGTGACCTTCCAAATCTGGGCGTTAGGACATGCAGAATCATTCCTGCATTGGAAGTACACTCTGCTCCTAATGACCATTGGTTTGCAGATTGTATAAGGGAACTTACATGATTTGGTCGCTGGTTATAAAGAGAACATAATTACTTTACCTATTGCCCTGATCGGGATCAGCACCCAGAACTGGAGAAGGCACTTTGGAGCTTCTGTTAGGAGTGCTGGGCCAAAACATCCCTGTTCTGTGCTAGTTGAGGTGCTGATTTCACGACCCCTTTTCAGCAGCTGTTTTGTCAGCCTGTAGGGCACATATTCCAGGATGATTGAAGAGAGTACGTTCCATGAGAGGAGTTATCCTTTAGCATGTATGACTGGGTATGAGAGCAGGTTTTGGGGAGCATCAAACCAGCAATAAATGCACTGTTAGCATGATTCATTATCAGCATTTTTGCAGACTTAATGAGAGCAGTATAAACAACAGATCTGAGCACCTCCTTGCAGAATGTTCAAGATCTGATTTTGCCTTTGTGATTTGGATGGCTGATATGCGTAGGAGAAGAAGGAAAGCACCCTAGGCTTGGTAGGAAGTTATAAGGTGGATTGGATCAGATATTGATGGATCCTTTATAATAAGAGGAGCGCTCCACCAAATGTAGGAATCAAAGGAATCTTTTGACAGTAAAATTAGCTCAAGAAGGAAAACGCTCTTCATGGATTAATGCCACTTGTCATCCTTGGAGAGAGCACCCTAGCTTGTGCTGTCGTCATTTTAACTTTTGATGTTAAATTGGAGGAGATAGAGGCATGATTTGAGGAGTTCTCTACCCTAGAGTCCTCCAATGTCTACTATTTATTGTGGAAGACTGGGTCAAGGGGTGGCACATGGAGAGTTGGTTGCACAAATTGGTTATGATGCTTATGGATCAAGCTCAAGGCACATTTTTGGAAGACATCTCATCTTTAGGATGTTGTTATAACAACCGTAGTCCATTATTTGCACCTTCATCTAGGAGATCCATATTGTAGGGGCACATGCATCTTGAGATCCATATTCTATGGAATTTGTTAGCATGCTTGGAGGAGTACCCTAGCTTTAAGGGAGACACTTGGCATTCTTTCATGATACCAAGAGGGAATGAGTCCACGTCTTGAAGAATGCTCCATCAATTGGTCCTTTATTACTATTTTAATGGGAGTTGTTCATAGTTTGTTATCTTGAAGAGCGTTCCAAGTCTAGGAGAGGACACGTGACAGCAAGGAGATTTTTTCAAGGCAAAAGCAGCCCTAAGAGGAGTGCTTTGCCTAAAAGGGACTTAGGGTGATTTTTATTATATTTTACTAATTTTTCTTGGAGGAAAAGTGGATCTAAGTCCTCATATTATTGTTTTATTGTAAGGAAGGCTTGGGCTAAATTCTATATAAAGAATAGCTCCCTTTCATTTGCTTTCATGGTTGGATTGATGGGAGATTCTCCCTAAGCCTAGTTGAAAATCTATTGGGAGGAGGAAGTCAAGGGGCAAGGATATGTGAGGTTTCTATCCTTTTTCTTTGTCTTGGATGATTATGGTTTTATGCTAGAGTTGTCATTGTTATTTGTTGCGGGAAGTAATCTCTAAAGGGCAGTTTTGCACAATGAGAAGAGACTAGTGTATAGGTTGTTAACCCTCCCTAGCCCGTAATGTAATCTTGAATATTGGGGGAACTTTCTATTGTAGTGTTAGATTTAGTATGGCACATTTTATGGCTTACTTAATCTTATGAGATTGTATATGAAGATGTGATATTTTGTTGGGTTGTTCATTCTTTAGAAGACTGTTTGACTTCATCCTTTTTACTTATGATCCCATGTTATGGTTGTTCCTTCACTGTTAGGGTTGCACATTATTTATTGGTTGTAAATTCATGGTTGGGATGGTGCATCTTCTGTTAGGGCTTTCACTTACTCTCATTTAAACCTGAAAATACTTTTGGACTAATTATGGCACATCTATATGGCTTAATTGTGTCTTGTTCATGATTTCAAACCCTCTTTTTTTGTGGATCTTGACTCCATCACCCATTAGATAGGCACTGGCTTTGGTCCACGATCCCATTTGTTTTTAATGTCTATCTTACACCTTTTCTAGGGATGCCCCCTTGTGTCGGAGGAGAGTTGTCCTAAAGTGAGAGTAAGAGCTGTAGTGGTGATAGTGGGCAACCTTCTTGAGTTTCCCTCAAGTTTCACTTGTGTTTTGGGGCTTTATCATTGAAGTTTCTTATACATTCTAAGTAGATATCAATGCTTTGAGATTTAATTAAATGGTTTACTTTCTTGGAAATCTCAATGAAAATAATTAAATTCTTCCATTAGTGGTGACATTAATTTTAGCTTTCACAAACTTTGTGAAATTGCTAAGTTGCAGCCTGTTATCGCACAAGTTGTAGGTTGGGCAAAACCCGACCCAACCACCAAATCGTGACAACTCGAGAGAGAACCTACCCACTGTCAACTTAGGCTAGTGTTCCTGTCACTTTAGAGGTGAAGTGGTCACCTCAAGGGGGGAATCTCGGTGATCCTAGGAGGAAAGAGATGGAAAGTGTGATGTATGAACGAATGCCCCTATATGTCAAGTCTCTATGTATGGAGAAGGGATTGAGTAAGGTCTTGATGGTAGCCAAGAGTTGCCAAGAAGTAATAGACCTTGCAAATATCGATTGTACCTGCCGGAGACACAAGAAAAACAATGATACAAGCCCAAGTATATGATGGACAAGCAAGTTAAGCTTGCTGTCCCTAATTGCAACAGTTAGTAACAATATATATCAGCAATGAAAATGATAATGAATGCTGCAAACAAGTTGCTAAAAGTCTATTTGAAAGAGCAAGAGATAAACTAGAAACGACTAGATCCCAAGTAAGATAGCATTAGACTTTAGCAATGAAAGAAGGCTGTAACAAAATATAATTGCAGAAATATTTTGCACCCTTATGGCTGTAACAAACAAATTATTACAAAAAGAAGATCAGCCACTAAAACTTCCCCAAAGTCTACCAAAAAGTGCACTATGCCTATTAGTTTATGTGGGAAAACTTTAAGCAACTTTCAGTGGTTGATTCAAGAGTTATTTAAGAAGTTTGATTAGGGTTTCTGCAACCCTAATGGATGTAGATGAAGATTTATAACAGCAGCAAGAAATACTTGAGGAAAGATGATGCCCTAGTGGCTCAATCAAGCTTATAAGGCAAATAAATGAATCCAACTTAGACAACCTTCAAATCATGAAATTTCACGTTAACCAATGTAATATTTTATTTCTCCAATGCAATTTATACTAGTGCTTTTAGCTATTGGGTTATGCAGTCAAGTAAATAAAGAGCTAAACAATCCTATCTCCTTAGGGGTGTAAACCCTCTCACTCCCCAAGGCAAGCAAATGTTAAGCTAGGAGATACTAGGCGGGTGTAAACCCTTTTACTTCTCCTAGTAAAACCTTCTGCAACAAATAACTTCTAGAAAAAATGATAGATAATGGTGGGGTTCTAAATCCTTATACTCCCCAAGAAATCTAGCAAATCAAACTTGTGACTAAACAATGAAACACCAACAAGATAAATCTTTACCTAGCATCAAGAAATGACAAGATAAACCTCTCCTTACTAAGATAAATCCACCACACATGCCAAAGAAGAGCTCCAAGAAGGCTAGCGCACTAGTTCTTCCACCAATAGCATAAACAAAACCAAGATAAAAGCACAAGAGAGGGAAGGTTGCCCAAGGAGGGCGCAAATTTCAGCCAAGTGCTTCTCCAAATGGGAGAGTTATGGTATGAAATGAGATTCACATGATCTCTATTTATACAAAAGTCTTAAAACATAGTTTGTCCACTTAGCAAGGAAAAAACATAAGATAAGGAGTCAACAACCCTTATCTTACCCCTTGAACCAAATAATAATATTTAATTTTCACTTTAACACAATAGAAGCCCTAAAAATAAGATGACGTCACTCCTTTAGGGGACGTTTTGACACTTTGAGCAAGTCGTTGGAGAAGAAAATGGAGGTCGTTGGGGCTCCTTGAGCCTCCTCATCATGTGCTAGGGTCAATCCATGTCTCCTCTGGTCAAAGCATGCCAAGTGTCAATGTGCAATAACTCCATCACCACCAAGCCCCCTCAAGCATGACGTTAAGCATCAGAAGGTGATGTTTTGCCTCTCCTAGGAAAGTTGTTTGGGTGATAGGGGTTGGATAAGGTCCTCCATGATGCCATGTAAGCCTCCAAAGGCATGTCTCTGTGATCTGGTGTGCGGGCCTACAACATTCAACTTGTGGGATTCTTGCCCCATGGAAGCCCAAGCTAGGCTTGTTCTCCCAAAACTGGTCACCAAGCAAGTGTTGATGATTACAGCTGCGTGAGACATCCTCTAGGACACAGATTGAGTGAGTCGGCCTGTGAGGAAGCCCATGAGTTAGGTGTGCCCATGAGATGGGTGTGTTGTTCCTCTCTGAGATAGAGATGGAGTGTTGTGTACCCCTGTGTGGGGTGAGGAAGCCCATGAGTTGGGTGTGCCCATGAGATGGATGTGTGGTTCCTCTCTGAGACGGAGATGGAACATTGTGTGCCCCTATGTGGGGTGAGGAAGCCCATGAGTTGGGTGTGTGGTTCCTCTCTGAGACGAAGATAGAATGCTGTGTGCCCCTGTGCGGGGTGAGGAAGCCCATGAGTTGGGTGTGTCGTTCTCTTTGAGATGGAGATGAAACGATGTACTGGTCTCCTCTGTGCAGAGAGTTGAGATGATGTGATATTCCAGATGATTCTCCTGTGAGACGCAGTGAGATAGAGATCTGTTGAGAAGGAGGTGTCTGTGGCTGAGCATAGGTGAACGCGATCCTAGTGGCTAATCACTAGTGAGTGTGATTCTCCTGTGAGACGCAGTGAGATAGAGATGTGGACGTCCCTATGGCTGAGCACAGATGGATGTGCCCCTAGTGGCTGAGCACTAGTGGGTGTATGAGATCCCTTGCTATATTGTCCAAGAGTTAGACTTACTTGTAACCCTATTTGTGATGTAAAGGGTACAGGTCGGCCCCACCATAAAGTAAAATATAATTAATGTAAAAGATAATTAATATGGTAATTATTAATTATATTTTGAGTTATTAAGGTCGACCCTATTGTGCCAATAGACACATCATTTGATGTGATAAGTCTTGTATAAATAAAGGTGAATCCCCATTGAGGAAACACACTTATCACTGTTTCATCTCATGATTTTAGAAGTTGTGGTCTGAAATTATGAAAATTACAACACCCTCTTGTGTGCTTGGTGATGGTGTGGGAGGTCTTTCTCTTGAGAATATAGCAAAGGATTGGTTGGGTTTTCTCCCCTTGTTGAGAAGGGTTTCCTAGGATACTTCTTGTGTTCTTGTGCATGGTTATTCTTCTCGTGATCTTGGTTTGCTGCAGTAGTTATGGTTCAGTTTATGCTAAACAGTAAGAAAATTAAAATTGCATCAGCTTACCATAAAATCAACAGCAAGGTCCTGCAAAACAAAAGAGTACGCCCTCCAAAGATCTCAAGTCAAAGATATCATGACAAGTGTAAACCACATCTAATAAGGAAGGCACCTAAGCATGTGCATCAAAGCTACCTCATCAAATTAAACAAATTCTCAAAGACCCTATACAATTGACCAAGTTTAAGTATGGGAGGGGTGTCATAAAAGTCCTATTGGATAGACCAAAACCCTCAAGTAGGGGATGCTCCCAAGGATGGCCTTTCAAGGTTATGTAATGAATGATGAGGTGGAAAGGGATTTAAAATTCATAGGTCAATGAGTTTCATGACATACAAGGGCTCGTATTATCTCATTTATGGGTGCCTTTGTAGAGGGTGTGTGGCACCTTCATTTGTGATGCACTTTTTCCAAGTCCATCGTCTTCCCATTCTTTCTTCTTATATTTATTTCATGTTTTAAGGAACAAGCTGATGGTCACTGTCCTGATAGCGACAATGTCATTCACAAATACCTCGCGGAAATGAGAAGGCTGGGTCGTGATGAGACCCCTTTCTCTCAGTTGTGTAACTGAGAACCACTACCCTGGCTTGGTGACCAGATGATGGTAATGTCATACTGCTAAATACCAATGATCATGATAGCCGGCTCGTGATGAGACCTCCCATCCTCCAACTAACCACTTAAGCATTCACTATTATTTATTTTTGTAGGTCCCCCATTTCCTATAGAGAAGTGCTTCATT
>WSFP011481240.1:0-16142 GCA_009831015.1 Picea engelmannii | reverse complement strand
AGGCTTTTAATCATTAATGACAATCTTTACGGTTGTTGTATGGTGAGATGTTAGCATTAAACCTCAGTTATTGCATACTTGGAAAGAAGTGAGAAGGTGGCAGGAACATGAAACAACGATTAGGAATTGGATATTTCGTGAACCCTCCAACTCGACGATCCACGGAAGAGATTCCAAGAAATGGCCAAGTATGGAAAGAAAACTGACGGGCTTCAAAATGGGGTGAAAATAGTTCCCCAGGAGACGTGAGGACTCGACAGTCAAATTGTATGTCCCATAACTTTTGAGTGCAAACCGTGTAACAAGGAAGAGGGTATGATGTGGGAGTCCGATAGTTAATTTGTATTTCACGGAAGTCTGGGTGTTGTTTGTAGGTCATGGAACAATGGAAGTGCAATCTAGAGCTGGCCTGTCGGGGAATCCGTGATCGAAAAAGTGGCTAGGTATGGAATGGGGAAGCAGTCAGTCGGAGTCACGATATAAAAGCATGAGTGAAAATGTGAACCCATAAGTTTTCCGACCTGTGTAGTTAGACATTTTTGGAAAAATGACTAAGTAACCAGAAAGAGAAAGTAGAGGGGAAAAAAAACCGAGAATTTGGTTAAGTATAGAAGAGGGAAAAGAAGGGCTAATATATTCAAATATGTAATAGATATCCCATTACCTGGAAAGATATTTTTTGCATGTTTCTAGACAAGTTGTATACTTATTGCATATACTTGGTGTTAGCACTGAGAGTCACCCTCTGACTGCAAGAGGATAAGCCCAGTACCCATCAAAATTTTTGTGGAGGTAGGTTTATAAGTGGAAGTCAAATGGACAAAACTCAGTACACGAATGTTTTAACACAGAAACTGGACAAGAAATGCATAGGGAAATGAGGTCCTCATTAACTTCAGTCAGTGGTTTAAGGTTAAAGGTGAGTAGAGGGAAGACTTAGTGAGAAAGGTGGACAATTCTTCCATGGGCATCCGTCCTTCAAGCAACTTGGTGAAGAAAAACTCAGGCACAAGAGCACTCTTGAACTTAAGTTTCAGACACTGAAATATATCACAACAACATAATAATCAAACTTCCATTACTATGTGACTACAACAACTCATATGGATCCTACATACACAATCATTTCAGCATAAGAAGAAACAAAGTAACAAAGAAAATACTAAAACTGGTCACAACAATACTATAATCAAACCTACATTACAATACAACTACAACCCTCGTCTCGATCCTCCATGCATGAGTGTTTCAATACAGATTAAACATAATGATGAAAGAAATTGACTTCTATTAATGCGAAAGTATCAGGTCTCATACAAAACCAGAGAACAACTATGTTATCAAAATATTACAAAATAGGGAACTCTGCTCAACCAGTTGATGACCATAACAAAATATTGAACTAATTTATTTATACTCAGATCAGTCCACAACTGCGAGGAGTGTGATCTGGGCATCCCATTCAAGGCTTTACGTCTGTGCATCCTTCTGTCAGACTATGCATATTTCCTCCTGTCAGATGCAAGCTCAGATCAGTATGGTCCTGCAAGAATAAATCGTCCATCGTGGTACCTCGGGCTGACAATTCTGTCTCCTCGGCCATAGCTTCCAAGCTTCCTATTTATGGACTGAGTTGAGGTTTCAGCTACCAGTCCCTCTTTTCTTAATTGATCTCTCCTCGGGAACGGGGTGAGGCTTAACGCCTAGGGGGTGACCACGTGTTGATCTTGAATTTGTCATTATATAAGCGCGTGTCATTATGTACAATCCTACACTAACTGATTTTAAAATGCGCTAGGTGAAAACAAACTTCCACCAGATCCATTCAAGTAACCTCCTAACTAAAAACTTATTTACTTTGTCATTGATCAACAAGGGACAATAAAACTGTGACAAAAAATTAATTGCATCCTTCATATTACCTCCCAATGATGAAGGTAAGATAAATCTTGAAGGCTTAGGTATATTGAGGAAATACAACTCCATTTATTCCCCTACAGGGTCATAAATAGGTGATAAAACGTACTGGGTTGGTAACAGAAGCGTGTTCTACTTTACATATGTTCACATATGGATGAACGTTTGTGGCAAGCACAGGTAAGTGAAAGGATGATGTGGGATGTTGATCCATTTCTATTTTTCACTCTCTGATAACATCTGCTAGCTGATGGAAAGAAATCTCCTCATGTATATAAAAGGATGGTTGTTTCTCTTTAACATGTTGATCTTGGCAGATGATTTCATTTTCATTAGAAGGCTGGCCGCTAATTCCTTTTGCTTCTAAGACAAAAAAACACCTCAACATCTTCATCATTGTCTCCATAATGATCAAATAAAGGAGGAGTCTCAAATGACATACCAAGAGGTATCTTCTACACAACATGAGGAAACTGCTCTTCATTATTAAACACAGGTTGCCTTTCAAGATTCAATCCAGGAAGCAATATCTTATCATCATCATATGAGTCAAAAATAGGCTTCTCATATCTAGGTTTTTTAGAGACATGGTTACAAAGAATATCAACTTCTAGAACATACTCAATTTCTACACTTTCCTTACTGAGACAACAAACACAACTTTCATCTGATGCAGATGAACATGGAAGAGAAAGAGCTGATTTCTCATCCAAGGCATCTTCTTCATTCTCATAGCCTTCATAAGAATCAATTATATCCTAAACACGATCTTTATACTCCTCACAACAACTATGACAAATTAACTCAGAGGAATAAAACTTTTGACAATGAATATTTAAAGCTGCATGAAACTCTTCAAGTGAAGAAATGCTAGAAATCTCAAGGGAGTGATATGAAATACGAGCATCTCCTTGAAGAGAGTACAAAAAAAAATTCATACATATGTCTTCATGTTGGATGTCAAGCTGTTGCATAAAAGCATTAAATCCTAGAACATGTTCAAGAGGGTCTTCATTCCCCCCTTCACAAAATCTTGGCAACAGATCTTTCCATTCATCAATTTGAGGCACATGATGTGGATAACCATCTATGGCTAAGAAATGTAGTGGGGAAAACCTCCTGGTTACGATATCCTCCATAGCCATTTGATTTGTCTCCTTCTAGTGGAGTCACCAACATATTACGAATAATGGAATTACCATGGTGAAAGATAAGAAGTCAGAATAATATGTCCATCTTCAGTTCACCATCTAAAACTGGATCTATTCATTGTCGTTCTCCCAGGGAAGATTTTTCAATATGGAACAACAACTGGAAAACCTTCTTGAGAAAAATTTCCTTTCTTGATAATGTTTTTTGGGTCAGCTTTAGGTGTTTCCATAGGCAGTTGTAGAGTAGGCATCGTGTGTCTACCTTTGGGAGCCACAACTGAAATAGTGGAGTCGCCAGGTGCAAGTTGCAATCTTCAAGGTACTGATTTCTAATGCACCTTCAAAATCATAATTTATTTTTCGTTCAATCCCAGGGAAATGTCTTCAATTTGTTCCCCAGAAATGACGCCAAGAATGTTAATACTGAGAGTCACCCTCATACTGCAAGAGGATAAGCCCAATACCCATCAAAATGTTTGTGGAGGTAGGTTTATGAGTGGAAGTAAAATGGACAAAAATTAATACAAGAATGTTTTAACATAGAAACTGGACAAGCAATTTATAGGGAAATGAGGTCCTCGTTAACTTCAGTCAGTGGTTTAAGGTGGACAAGTCTGCCATGGGCATCCGGCCTTCAAGTATCTTGGTGAGTAAAAACTCAGGCACAAGAGCACTCTTGAAATTAAGTTTCAAACACTGAAATATATCACAAAAACATAATAATCAAAGCTCCATTACTATGCGACTACAAAAACTCGTCTGGATCCTCCATGCATGAGAATTTCAGCATAAGAAGAAACAAAGTAATAAATAAAATATTGAAACTGATCACGACAGTACTATAATCAAACCTACATTACAATACGACTACAAACCTCGTCTGGATCCTCCATGAACGAGTGTTTCAGTACATATTAAACAAGATGATGAAAGAAAATGACTTCCATTAATGTGAAAGTCTCAGCTCTCATACAAAACCAGAGAACAACTATGTTATCAAAATATTACAAAATAAGGAGCTCTGCTCAACCAGTTGACGACCATAACAAAATATTGAACTTATCTATTTATGCTTAGATCATTCCACAACTGCCAGGAGTGTGATCTAGCCATCCCATTCAAGGCTTTACGTATGTGCATCCTTCTGTCAGACTGTGCGTGTTTCCTCCTGTCAGACGCATTCTTGGATCAGTATGGGCCTGGAAGAAGAAATCACCCATCATGGTACCTCGGGCTGACAGTTCTATCTCCTCGTCCATAGCTTCCAAGTTTCCTATTTATGGACTGAGCTGAGGTTTCAACTACCTGTCCCTCTTTTCGTAATTGATATCTCCTCGGGATCGGGGTGAGTCTTAACATCTAGGGGGCGGCCATGTGTTGCTCTTTAATTTTTCATTATATATGAACGTGATTGTGGGGTCGTCATAAGCGATTTGGATTCACACCGCTTTTGAGCCCGCAATTCACCACCTTTCGCTACGTAGCTCTTACGATATACCATGTTTTCAATTGCGAGACCGCTCAAGAATTTTATCACTCAAGCATGTTGCATCCCCGCAATGAAACATGGTCATTGATGTGGTCATGATCTACGATCTGGGTGCACCTGCTAAATTTAGCACCACTGCTAAAGTTTATCCACCCACCAATTCTAGGATCCATTAAAACCGCACATGGATATGGCACTAATCTTAGCGCTTGAACAAGAACACTTCCTGGAGGATGATCTCCCATGGCTAACATGGCGGCCTAACATCACTATGATGACATGTTGTGGATGGAGGGGTGACATGTGTCACTCGAAAATAGGCTGAAGATATGTCCAAAAATGCTTGAAATGAGTGACATGTGTCAGCTCTAGATGGATGCCACGTGTCTCTAATAGATGAGCACCACACGTCGAAACTAATGGGTGTCAAGTTCCTTTGACAGTTTAGAGTCAGGGGGGGGTCTGCATATAGAGTTGTCATAACTCACAGAGTAGTACGGGCCCGGGTAACATGGTAGCCTGAAATGAATGTTGAAGCTTGGGAACGAACCGCAACTGTTGATCCGAGGAGGACATGCAAAAGATATTTGTGGACTTCAAGAGAAATTACTTTAGAAGAAAAGGAGAGTGGGGAAGCGGAAACTCCCAAAGCTCGAAGTCCTGAAGTAAATTATGACCGTCTGATCTAGAGGGACACGCGGCGCTTGATCTGCAACTCTAGGAGAAAGTACTTCGGAGGAAAATGAGATGGGAAGTCCCGAAAGGCAAAAGTCCCAAAGTAAATCATGATCGTTTATCTGAGGAGGACACGTGACAAAGATCTATGGACTTTGGGAGAAATTACTTCAGAGGAAAATGGGAGTGGGGAAGTCGAAACTCCCGAAGCCCAAAGTCCCGAAGTAAATCATGACCGTCTAATCTAGAAGGACGTGTGGCACTTGATCTGTAACTTCGGGCAAAAACCACTACGAGGCTTCTGCTTGGTCACTAATCCTCGCACAAATTTTAAACTCCGACTGTCTGAGAGGCGCTAATCTGAACAGCATATGGGATCTCCATCGTGGAAAATCAAACCTGCTGGTTGCTTGTACTTCAAGCCCGAAACATACCTCTTATGAATGCTTCACTTGGACATTACCTATGCAATAAAATACTTGTTCATACTGTGACCTTGACAACTTTATGTGATAACTTTTGGCTCCATAGGGGATATGATCATACTCCCTATGAGCTACCAAGAACACACAGTTCCAATGCCTGAGCTGTTGGGTTGTGCAGTCAAGCTCAAATACATTTCGCTGAAGACAACAGGTTGATATATACACTTCTCTACTTACAAAAAGATATCAAACATGCATGCTCCAGAAGGAGCTTATTTATGTACAATCCTACACTAACTGATTTTACAATGCGCTAGGTGAAAACAAACTTCCACCAGATCCATTCAAGTAACCTCCTAACTGGAAACTTATTTACTCTGTCACTGATCAACAAGGGACGATAAAACTGTGACAACAAATTAATTACATCCTTCATATTACCTCCCAATGATGAAGGTAAGATAAATCTTGAAGGCTTAAGTATATTGAGGAAATGCAACTCCATGTACTCCCCTACAGGGTCATAAAATAGGTGATAAAACTTCTTGGGTTGGTAATAGAAAGCCTGCTCTACTTTACAGTTGTTCACATATGGTTGAACGTCTGTGGCAAGAACAGGTGAGTGAAAGGCTGATGCGGGCTGCTGATCCATTTCTCTTTTTCCCTCTCTGATAGCATCTGCTAGCTGATGGCAAGAAATCTCCCCGTGTATATAAAAGGATAAATTTTTCTCCTTAACATGATGCTTTTGGAAGAAGCTTTCATTTTCATTAGAAGGTTGGCCGCTAATGCCTTTTTCTTCTAAGACAAAAAACACATCAGCATCTTCATCACTGTCTCCATAATGATCAAATAAAGGAGGAGACTCGAATGACATACCAAGAGGTATCTTCTGCCTAACATAATAAAATGTCTCTTCATTATTAAACACAGGCTTCCTTTCAAGATTCAATCCAAGAAGCAATATCTTATCATCATCATATGAGTCAAAAGTAGGCTGCTCATATCTAGGTTTTTTAGAGACAGGGTTACAAAGAATATCAGCTTCCAGAATAGACTGAATCTCTGCACTTTCCTTACTGAGACATCAAAAACAACTTTCATCTGATGCAGATGAACAGGGAAGAGAAAGAGATGATTTATAATCCAAGGAATATTATTCATTCTCACAACCTTCATAAGAATCAATTATATCCTGAACACAATCTTTATACTCCTCACTTCAACTATGAAAAATTAACTCAGAGGAATAAAACTTTTGACAGTGAATATTGAAAGCTGCATGAAACTCTTCAAGTGAAGAAACGGTAGAAAGCTCAAGAGAGTGATACCAAATATGAGCATATCCTTGAAGATAGTACATAAACAACTTCATACATATGTATTCATGTTGGATGTCAAGTTGTTGCATCAAAGCATGAAATACTAGAACATGTTCAAGAGGGTCGTCATTCTCCCCTTCACAAAATCTTGGCAGCAGAACTTGCCATTCATCAATTTGAGGCATGGGATGTTGATAAACAACTATGGCTGAGAAATTTAGTGGGGAAAACCTCCTGGATAGGATAGCCTCCATAGCCATTTGATTTGTCTCCTTTCAGTGGAGTCACCAATAGATTTTGAATAATGGAGTCGCCATGTTGAAAGATAAGAAGTCAGAATAATGTGTATAGCTTCAGTTCACCATCTAAAACTAGATCTATTCATTGTCTTTCTCCGAGGGAAGCTTTTCAATCTGGAATAACAAATGAAAAGCCTTCTTGAGAAAGCTTTCCTTTCTTGATAATATTTTCTGGGTCAACTTCAGGTGTTTCCAGAGGCAGATGTGGAGTAGACCTCGTGTGTCTGCGTTTGGAAGCCACAACTGAAACAGTGGAGTCTCCAGATGCAAGTTGCGATATTCAAGGTATTGATTTCTGATGCACCTTCAGAATCAAAATTTCTTTGTTGTTCAATCCCAAGGAAATGTCTTCAATTTGTACCCTGGAAATGATGCCAAGAATGTTAGCATTGAGAGTCACCCTCAGACTGTAAGAGGATAAGCCCAATATAACCCATCAAAATATTTGTGGAGGTATGTTTATGAGTGGAATTCAAATGGACAAAACTCAGTACAAGAATTTTTTAACACAGAAACTGGACAAGCAATGCATAGGGAAATGAGGTCCTCATTAACTTCAGTTATTGGTTTAAGGTTAAAGGTGAGTAGAGCGAAGACTTAGTGAGAAAGGTGGACAAGTCTACCATGGGCATCCGACCTTCAAGCAACTTGGTGAAGAAAAAATCAATCATGCTACCTGGCTCAAATATATATAATAGTGGGTGTATGGATACGTAATCGAATCCAACTAAAAGTGGGTTTATGGATACCCAACTTGAATATAGCCAAATTAAAAAATAATTGAAAGTGGGCATATGGATATCCAACTTGGATATTGATAGTGGGTTTATGGATACCCATATTAAATACCAATAAGAGAACTCAAATATTGATAGTGGGTTTATGGATACCCAAATCATATATAATTGAGAGTGGGTTTATGGATAACCAACTCAAAATAAGTGTATGGATAGCTATCTCGAATATTGAGAGTGGGTTTATGTAAATATCCAGATCGATATAGGTTGGTTATGGCCAAGATACAGAGGTGAGTGGATGTATGCATACCCATTTATGTTGCATGTTGAAATTGGAATCACATAAACCATTATGTAATCATATATAAATGTTATAATAAAAATTAGTTAAACTACATACCAATTAATCTTATATTATGTGAATTGCATGGTTCTATATAAATTTAAGGATCCATATAATCATTATATTACTTTACTATATAATATACTACATATTGAAATTGAAATCAAAAGAACCATTATGTAATTATATATACATGTTATACTAAAAAATATAGAGAAAATAAATCTCACACTAATCCAACCAGGAAAGAGAAGACAAATTTAAGTAGAAATTAAATGGCAAACACATAGTACATAAATATTTACCATAGAAACCCTTAACAGGGAAAACCAAAACTTGACCTCTAACTCCAACTCGACCCTATACGGGGGAGGAACCGTGGCCCTCACCCTTAAACCTCAAAACTTACCCCCCCCCCCCTACACAACACACAATGTTTCTACCTGGCCTGGGATACTCGAATAGAGACATGAGAGTTTTGGTTACTTACGAGCATTTAAATTGAGTTCCACTAAAATGATTTGATTTCGTTTAATTTAGAACTGATTATTCTGATTAGGTTGGTCAGTAAGGAAAGGAGCGACCAAAAGAATTCCTTGAGCTTATTTCTCTCTTGTTGTATTATTCATTCATTGAATAAAGAGTTGCATGACTAACATTGGTCTACACTTAAGACACAATTTCCATCCTACTCTCTTTCTTTACACAAGAACAACCTTGCAACCAATTCGACTTTCATCTACATGACCTTCTCAATTCTTCTAAAGATTCATTAGCATGAACATCAATTTCTTAAATTTAAAATGTTTCTTATTTATAGGCTTTACAACATGCAAAACCTTAAATCATGGCACCCAAAAAATGGTACAGATCCATATAGATGATTGGTTGCAATCTGATGAATCTCGAGATTCTGTTACAGTGGACTACTAGTCAGTTACTAGTCGACTACCCAGTCAACCTCAAATTAATCTTTAGTGGGATGCTACTCGACCTCTTATCAGTTGACCTTTCAACCTTCCCGGTCAACCAATTTTACCTTCAACTTTCCTTTCAACTCGACTTGACTTGTCAATCAATTTATCTCCAATTCGATTCATCTCGACTAGACAGTGAGTTGTATGTTCTCTCACTGCAAATAATATAACAACCCAACATTCTCTGACTTGTTGTATTCTTTTTTGATACAGGAAAACCTGAACTTTTGTTCGCAGGCCTAGGGTAAGAATTCCCATTGCCTGGTTACACCAAGAGAACTCCACAACACTCACAGACTTTCTCAAAGAGTCTACCTTCACCAATAGAACCTTCTTGATTTCCACCATGTGTCTCACGAAATGGTATTTTACATTGATGTGCTTCGTCCTAGAATGAAAATTTGGGTTCTTTGCCATAAATATTTCACTTTGACTATCACAATTTATCTTCATATATCTCTACTCAAACACAATCCCCGAACGTAGTCGATGCAACCATATGACTTATTTTCTTGCATGAGTGTCTGCCATGTATTCAACTTCTATTATTGACAAGGCTACAACCACATGTCGCTCACTCATCCAGTTGATTTCTCCACCGAACATCTTGAAAACATATCCACTTGTCGACTTTCGTCGATCCATATATCTATCCTAGTCAGCATCAACAAATCCATCTACATTTACTTCCATGTTAGTTTCAGGTTTCCATTGGTAGCATATAACATATCCTGATGTGCCACGTAAGTACCTGAACAATCTCTTGACTATATATTAGTGCTCTTTCACAGGTGTCGACATATATCTTCTCAATACTCCCATTGCATGAGGAATATTTGGTCAATTGCATACCATTGCATGCATCAGACTACCAACGACACTAGCATAGGCAACATGTAACATTCCCTCTATTTCTTCTTGTGTCTTTGGACATTGTTCAATAGTTAGTTTTTCTCCCACATGAATTGGTACCTTGATCGATTTGTAATACTGCATGTTGAAACGCTTCAACATTGTTTCAATGTACTTTATTTGGTTTTACAAAAGATTTCTAACTATCCGATCTCTCTTGATCTCCATTACCATAATGAAGTTCGTTGCACCGAGATCCTTCATGTCAAACTTGGAGGACATCTGCATATTCACCTTCTTTATTGCTTCCATGTTGTTTCCAACCAACAGCATGTTGTTGACATACAAAGATACATATACAAAACGACCACCTTCTTTCTTGGAATATACACAGTGATCAAACTTGCTTCTCACGATACCCAAACTAAGGATGGATGTGTCAAAATTTTGATACCACATCCTTGGTGATTGATTTAAAGCATAAAGGGGTCTCTTTAATTTTCACACCATCTCTTTCTTTCCATTTACTGCAAATCCTTCAGGTTGTTTCATGTATATTTCCTCTTCCAGATCCCCATGTAGGAACAATGTCTTCACATTCATTTTCTCTTTCTCAAGGTCAAATGTTTCATCTAGAGACATTATTACTCTAATGGAACTTAATTTTTCAACAAGAGAGAAAATCTCACCAAAGTCGACTACCTTGACTTGGGAACACCCTTTTTCTACCGGTCTAGATTTGAACTTCTTGACTTGACCTATTGCATTCAATTTTTTCTTGAACACCCACTTGCTACAGATAAGTTTCCTTCCATTAGGTATCTTGACCAAATCTCATGTCTCATTCTTATGCATGGATTCCATTTCTTCGACCATGGCATACTTCTGTAGTTTACCCTCTGTCGAGTTGACTTCATCTTTGACCAACTTGGGCTCCTCGTCAGTGGAAAATAACATATGCAAAATGAAAATAAGGCAGACTATACCTTTCAATTGGTTTCCTTACTAATTCACACCTTCTTACAACCAAATTTGGTTGTTTCACCTCTTCATTTGGTTCATTTGACTAATCTGAATCATGTTCTTTGTTCCTCAGTTCAAACACCATCTTCTCTAGTTCTTTCTCCGAATGAACCACTTTAGAATTATAAATTTCTTCGACTTCCTTGAAGACTACATCTCGATTATACATTGTTTTCCTCAATGGTGGATCCCATAGCTTATATCCTTTCATTCCATCCCTGTAGTCGATGAAAATGCACTTCACTTCCTTATTGTCTAGATTATTCCTCTTTTCCTTGGGAACATGCACAAATGTATCATGACCAAATACTTTAATATGTGAAAGTGAAGGCTTCTTACTAAACTATACCTCATGTGGATTCGAGTCAACTAGCGTTGATGAAGGAGAAATATTTACCAAATATTTTTCAGTGTCGATTGCATTTGCCCAGAATTCCCAGAACTCGTGTGTGAGCCCAACACCACTGAGCATGTTGCTTGCCTTATCCATCAACGTCATGTTCATTCTTTCAACAAATCCATTTTTTTGTGGGGTATCTGGTGTGGTATTTTGGTGTTCTATGTCATACTTCTTGCATAACTGCTCAAAATACTTTCCATGAAATTCACCTCCGTTATCAATTCTTAGCACCTTGATCTTCTTATCTATCTAGTTATCCACAAGAGATTTAAACTCTTTGAATTTCTCCAAAAACTATGATTTATTCCTCAATAAGTATAACAATGTGTTCCCGGAAAATCATCCATGAAGGAAACATGATACAAATATCCTCCTAGTGAAGGGACTGATACAAGCCCAAACGCATCACTATGTATCAATTCCAGTATCCTTTTTCCCTTGTAGCACCAGATGGGAATCTAACCCGGTTTTGTTTTCCATATATGCAATGTTCAAAAAAATCAAATTTTAAATTACAATCACAAAAACCTTCGACCATACCTTTTTTTTGCATAGCTTGAAGTCCTTTTTCACCAATATGTCCCATCCTTTGGTGCCAAAAAATGGTCAAGTCAACTTGACGAAGAACAATAGAGTTGGTTTGTATCGACATAGCCCAAATTGATTCAGGTCAACTTTAGGAACAACAATGTTGTTGCATCCAGTCGAGTTGATATTCCCTAACAACTTGTATAGGGTTCCAATCCATGCTCCTTTCATTAATACCATCACTCCCCTGGCCATTTTGCACATATCCTTCTAAAATAAAGTGTGCATTCCTGCATCACTCATTTTACTGACAGATATCAAGTTTCTTTCCAAACCCAAAATATGTAGCACACGTGGAAGGGTCCTGCTCCTCCCATCTTGCATCATTAGTCGAACTCTTCCTCGTCCAAAAAATTTGGTTCTCGAGTCGTCCCCCAAGAATACATATTTCCCTTCATATCTCTCATATTCATAAAACCATTCTCTGTTAGGTTTCATATGAAAGGATGCGCCTATTTCAATCAACCAAACATCATGATCTGACTATGTATAGGTCGACACCAAATATATATTGCCTCATTTATCTAGAGTGTGATTTCTATCAATCGACTACTTCTCGTCGGATCATGGACTAATCTAGATTTCTTTCGACTTGCAGTCTCTCTTATAATTCCTAGCTTTACCTCATTTCCATCATATTTGTGTCGACTGAACTGGAGATTTATTACTACCGTTCGTCTTATAAATTCTACTAGAGAATTTTCCTTTATCTTTGTCGACCAATTGACCTCTCACCATCAAGGCATCCTTGGTCGATCCATCCATGTTATTCCATCTCATTTCTTCTGACAACAGAGATGCAACCACATCTTCAAACGTTAATGTGGTCGAACTACTCCTTATAGCCAAAACTAAGCTATCCCAAGAGTCTAGAAAAGAATCACAATAGGATAATACATTTTCTCTTCCTTGGTGATTTTAATATCCATGGACAATAACTAGCTTATTACGGTATTGAATGCATTCATGTGCTCTGTTATTGAGATCCCATCACTCATCCTCAGAAGATACATTTTCCTTCGAAGGAACAACTTGTTTATCAAGGATTTCGATTGGTACAAGATTCCCAACTTGTCCCACAATTTCTTTGTAGAGTCTTCACCTGAGACATTCGACAATACTGAATCTGCAAGACAAATTTGAATCGTACTCCTTGCTCTTCTATCGAGTTTCTCCCATTCTTCCCTCGACATACCTTTCAGATTTGTTATCTGACTCACAACTACCCAGTGTTCTCAATCTACAAGGAGATCTTCCATATTAAGCTTCTAAATCTCAAAACTTTAAATATCACTGACTTACAACTCCCACTTGACCTAGGTTTAGCTCAGATCCATGATATGATTAATCTTGCTCGAAACGCTCTGATACCAAATGTATCAAAACTGCTCAAATACACTATGATACCAAATGTATTAGAACTATTTTGATACCAAATTTAGAGAAAATAATCCTCACATTAAACCAACCAGGAAAGAGAAGACAAATTTAGTTAGAAATTAAATGAAAAACACACACAATACATAGAGATTTACCCTGGAAACCCTTAACAAGTAAAACCAACATTCCTTGAGTGTCTCACTCTTTTGTTGTCTTATTCATTCATCAAATAAAGAGTTATATGACTAACGTTTCTCTACACTTAAGACACAATTGTCATCCTACTCTCTTTCTTTACACAAGAACAACCATGTAGCCAATATGTCTTGCATCTACATGACCTTCACAATTCTTCTAAAGATTCATCATCATGAACATCAATCTATTACAATTACAATGCGCCTTGTTTATAGGATTCACAACATGCAAAACCTTAAATCATAGCGCCCAAAAAATGGTTACAGATCCATGCAAATGATTGGTTGCAATCTCGTGAATCTCAAGATTTGGTTACAATCAGCCACTGATCAGTTACTAGTTGACCTCCAGTTGGTTTCCACTCAAACTATTGTCAATTGACCTTCTCGGTCGACCAATTCAACCTTCGACTTTCCCCTCAACTTGACTTGACTCGTTAGTTGATTTATCGCCCAGTCGATCCATGTCAACTAGACATTCGATTGAATGTTATTTCACTGCAAAGAATATAACAACCCAAAAAAAACAAGAGGAGTCATAGGGTGGTTAGTCCCTACCCTTTTTTTTGTGAAACAAAACATTACAGTAGACAAGAAGATTAATAGTAAATGTGTATTAAGAAATTTTGATAACTTTTCACTTCAAAGTTATCATTGTCCATCTATGTATGGGGTGTTCAATATGCTAACCCCGGGGAGACCCATCCCTGAGGATGACTTCAATGACTATAATGAGGTGGATCCCACCAGCTCAGATCTCATACATAGTGAGGACCCTACAATAGGAAAGAAACTACCACATTTAAGGCACAAAAACTCCCTCGAAATTGTTCACACAGGAAGTCATGTGGGCTCCGAGGTGACTCCCACCAGCTCAACACTCGTACAGATAAAGGACCCTCCAGTCGACACATTGCTCTAGCATTTAAGGCACAACATCTCCCCTCAGATGGTTTGAACAGGAAGCCATGTTGGCTCCCTTGCCTGGCTTGGATCCTAATTAGATCAACCACCTCAATAGAGAACTTAATGGCAATAACTACTTGTCCTCCCAACGAGTCGAGGCATTCTCCACTCATGATTAACCATGTCCATGTTAAGCTCTGTAATAAAAATCATGGATGCGATCCAAAGCCAATGCTTGAAGCCTACTCTGCAAATTGAGAATCCTGCTCTTTAAATCAGTTTCCTTCGCTCCATCGTTGGTGATTAGCACTCTACTTTGTTTATCTTGCACCTGTATCACCCTTCTCTTTGTGCTTTATTCTGTGACATCATGACACCTTGGCATGGTTATCCAAGAGGCTATCATCAAGGCATGGGGGATCCATAAGCTTCCTCCTCCCACCAACCTGAAGAGGGAAGACCAGTCTCTCGAGTGTAATAAGAGGCTGAGAATGCAACCAACAACTACCAAAGTAATACTCCCACCACTTTTAACGGAGTTTGGACAATGTCAAAGTTGTAGTCGTCCTAAAATGAGACATGACCACCGACTTTGAAATAACTGAGACTATAATTCACTGGGTTCCAGACGTACGACACACTAGAGCAAGGGAGATTCGTTATTGGAAGACAATAGAATTATACTAGCATATTAAAACCTTCATGGGCCAAATGTTCCAAACTAGGGAAGATGCCCAAAATACAATTCAACTTCAACTTGATGTTCTTCACTTGATGGTCAGAGAGATTCTAGCTCATCTTCCTCCTGCTTCAAACAATCTGGAAATACCAATAGCAGTTCGCAACCAGCAATCTGGTCAAGACAAGGTTCAGGGAAAGAATCCCTTGGATGCCTCATTCGGGCCTTCCTCTTTCTGAAGTTGGGTATCTTTCAAGTCCCTTTTTTTTTGTTAAAATGATAGACATAAATCATAATAGGCATGTTAATCTCTATCAAATTTAATTGTAGAGTATCTCTGGTACCTCTAGTTTTTAAAGTTTTTTGGAAAAATACAAACAATATATTTGGATTGATGATATTCTCCTCTACTATTGGTCTGGTTTCCCAAGTGGCAGGCCAACAACAAGGGACTTTTATCTGTATGATACTTTGAAAAATCAATAGAATTTTGACCATGAACTTTTAAAAAATAAGAAGTTAACAGTGTGCAATTTATTTAAATGATTTTGTATAAATTCATTATCTACAAGGTCATCTATTATAAATCTTATGTGGGTCTCTCTGCATTATTAAATTTAATTCTGAAAACATTAGTTTTTCATAAAAATAAGTTTCAATTTCTATCAATAAGAAATTTCATTAGCAAATACTTTGTACCATTGCTAATGCTTCCTTTGACAAGGATGTAAATTTCTCCATATGCGTTAAAGGTCATGTGTTTTTTACAGGTCTAATTTCGT
>ML880692.1:4747-16143 GCA_009831015.1 Picea engelmannii | reverse complement strand
GCTCTGATACCACTTGCAAGATACCATATATATAAAATATCTAGAACAGAAATGAAATGCTAGAAATGACAGAATAGCAGTAAAATATCTAGCATAATCTTTACAATACACAGAAATGATATACGAAATAGCAACAGAAACAACACTTTGATTCAGATAGCAATGTTCACAAGCCTCTTCGAAGGGGCAACCTCCAGTCGAGAAATGCTCTGTTACAATAATCTCCAAGCTAGGGTTTTCATACCCTCGACCCTTATTTATAATAAATGTGTCTATTAAGAGAAGCATCTAGAGGAAGATCCTTCTAGAAGTGGAAGATTCTATTAGGTCTTCTTACATCCGCCTTATTCTATTTTATTGAAAGGTCTTATTAATATTGACCTTTATTACATCTGAATACATTGATCTACCTATGTGTGGGTTAGGACCTTAACACTTGTACTAGTTATGCAAAATCTGTTAGCTTTTAACAGAAGAACCAGTCACCATTTTGGAGTCCTTCCTCAGTTTACTGTAACTTTGGGAGGGAAAACTATCTTTATTGATGTTATGGTAGTCCAGGATCCCTTAGATTTTGATTTACTCCTTGGGAGATATTATGTCTATGCCATGAAAGATATTGTGTCCACTCTTTTTCGTGTGATATATTTCCCTCACAATGGAAGAATTGTGGCTATTGATCAAATTTCATGTGTTGGTCCTGACTTGATTACCAACCCAATGACCTTCCTAAACGGTTATTATATGTAGACGGTATCACCCCCACCATAGGTCAATTATGTGGCATTATCTCCCATGCCTTCATCTGCTGATGAAGATGAGCTTCTTACTGTAAGATCAACCTCTTATGACTTAGATATGGTAGTTGACATGGTCATCTCTTCGATAGGTCTATTGGAGTCAGATCTCTCTACCCTTATCGAGGTCGTCGACATGTATTCCTTCTAGAGTGCTTTTCTTCCATCCAGTGAAGATCTCTTGGAATCCATGATTGATGTTTGTACCTTGACATGTATTCCTTCCAGAGCATTGTCCTCTTGGGAGCCATGATCAAGTGAAGTCACGAGCATAGTTTTCCTCTCTATGGCAAGCTCGTTAAAAAATGAAACATAAATTTGGGGATTGAACCCGTAACCTTGAGCATAGTTTCCCTTCTCTGTGGCAAGCTCGTTAAAAAATGAAACAGAGGCCCTGAGCATAGTTTATTTTCCTGTGTCAAGATTGTTAAGAAATGAAACAATCACCTCTCCTAACAAGTCGAGTCTTTCTTTAGGTCTCATATTTGAACCTTCATTTCATCCACCCTTATCCATTTTATCCATCTAGTACAGAAATTGGTGACAACCTCAAAGTCAGTGAATGAATTGAAGCTTGGGGGGGCATGTATCTAGCCTTTGATTATCATTTTGGATTTATTTTGCTAGATTTTCAAGTTGGGGGAAGAGTACCAACCATCCATGGGTATCCCTACCTTTGGAAATTACATTGGAAATTTATAGGCATAGTTTAATTTTGTTTCAAGATTTTGTAAAAATGAAACCAATACCGAGCTTAGTCTTTGTTCTTTCTCACACTCGAAAAGGCATTAGAATGTAACCGAGTATACTTTTATAACTTTTTCGACTTGTAAAGGTTATAATAAAAAGGAACCCCATGGAGTCTCCTTGAAGTTCTTTTCAGACTCTCTAAACATGAAAATATTGTTGAGTGATATTGCTTCTTTTCCCACTCATTAAAAGGTTTGAAAGGGCATCTTTCGAGTGGTAGTTTATCTCTTTTTCATCCTCACAAGACTAAAATTATGAAAAAGGAAAACCCTGGAGTCTCCTTTAAGTTATTTTCAGACTCTCTAAACATGAAAAACCACCGAGTTTTCCTTCTTTGAACTCATTAAAATTACACATTGAAGGATCCATATGGGAATGGACCCTTACTTATTTCATTTTTTTTTTAAAAGGAACAGGAAATTACCGAAGGTAAGTTATATTGAGCATGTGTTATCCTCCTCAAGATTATAAAAATAAAAAGAGTTACTTGTCTATCTGCATGGGGGAAAACATTGAAGGAAGCGAGCCAAGCATTTTTTGGAAAAATCACAGGTCACTCTTATGGTCGCCCTTGAACATGGCACTTTGTCTTTGCATACATTTTAATTAGTTGAATCTCTGCACAGAACTAGTCCTCTGAGTTTCTTCACACCTTTGGGTCACCCGACGAAAGTCATAGTATCCACTGTATCATGTTTTGGTCCATGTCATGTTTCTGTTGTTTGTGCCCTAGTGTTCAAGGGAAGTATCCTCTTCAAAGGTCAACCATAAAAAATTTCCTGTTTCAATACCCGTGTCAGTCCATTTCTCATTTGATCCACCAATTTACATTTTTGTGTCAGTTTCATGTCGTTGATGGGGGATACATCAAGGCCCTCCTTCGATGAGTTTGTTCCTATCAACTTCAACACATTATCCATGAACTAGACTTAGAAACCAGTTAGTACCTTGGGACCTATTGGCCCTTGACCAAGTTTTGGAGATCCTTGGTCAAGTTCGACATATTTTGGGACTTCGACGGGATTTCGAAGGAGGAGTGCAACTTGAAGCAAAGATCATGGGATCTTGGCTCCTTATTTAGGGATTTTTTTGGTTTTGGGCTTATGTAACGAGTATGGGATTTCGACCCATGGGTTTACCCATGTTTAGGCCCTTTTGTAATGTATAAATAGATATCTAGGCAAACTGGGAAGGGGGGATTAGGTGATTGAGCTAAGTGAAGATAGTATGAATGCTTTGTGCATACTATGTTGAACACTTGCAGAAGCTAAGTGCAAGTGATTGTAAGAAGCTTATGTGTAGATTGTAAGAAGGGATCAATGCCTTGACCTAACTGGGGGAAGGAGGATCTGGCAAGGTGCGCACAGATCTCATGTCCTCTGTGGAGTAGGATTTTGATGTTATGTGCTTGTAAGAAGCTTAACAAGAAGATAATAAAGAAGAGAATATTTGGTGGATGTAGCCCCGGGCTGGGGGTGAACCACGTATATCCTGTGTTATGGTTGATCTATGAATTATGACTGATTTGTTCATGTGATTTATGCTTAGTGCAATAATGTATTCTTAGATGGATAATATATGATAGCTTAGTGCCTAGTAATGTGAATAAGATTCTAGATCTGATCTGTTCTCTTAAGCTAAGTTCTTAGATGTGTGGATCTGGTTGAATATTGTGTTACTTTGTAATTAGGGTTTTATCTACAAAGTAAATACTAGTTAAATACTGATGAATGGTAACTGTTAAGTGATTTTTTAGAGTATTGTAATCACATATATGTGTCCCATATAGGTTGCAGACACCTGATTCCTGCAACCACCCCAGCCTCTACCTCAGGTGAGACTTCATCTTCTTTGTAGGTGTTGTCCAAAGGGATGATAGTTAGGGTTTTTTTGGTGCATTGTTGAAGCATTGAACCATGGGTCTTCCCCTGTGCCAACAAATGGTTCTGTTGTTGGGACCTGAAACTGTGATTGATGGTAATTGAGGAAAAGAAAGAGATTTGTGTGTGGATCTACTATTGTAGTGTGCAATACTCTACTTGACTTGTGAAGCTCTGTGCTAAGAAGAGAAGTCTGATCCAAAGAAAAGAGGTAAGATTTGGAAGCTGGGTGCTCTGAAAAAGGTAAGAGTAGTGAAATTTTTTATCTAAAAGATTTGTGTTTTGCTAAAAGTAAGTTAAGTGAAAATTTTTGTTTCGAAAGTATGGATCTAGGTATGTTTGATAAAAAATTCCCTAGTCTGAAAATTAGGGCACAAATAGAAGGAAGAAGATTTGATATAAGTATATCTAATAGATATAATGAGAGATATGTTATTCCTATGCATATAAAGAATGTTTGGACTAACAAATGGATGTAGGATCCTAGAAATAATTTTTCACAGGTTAGTTACTGTGAGCCGAGTGCGCAGTACAAGAAAAGTTGGGGATCATTTAAGAGAAAGAGAGGATTAACTCTTTGTTACAGTTGCAGAAGACTGAGACACCTTGCTAAGGAATGCTCTGGTAGAAGACCTAGTTGTCTTTGTTGCAAATCTATGGACCATGACATTCTGGATTTACCTAGAATGATTGCTAAACTTGAAAGAATGAATATGGAACAAGATGAACATGAGAAAGACTCATAAATTAATACTATAGCAGACCCCCAGAAAGAATCTGAGACTGTATTGTCAAAAATAAAATAAAACCTGAATGATCATAGAGACATCAATCTATCAGAGATATTAAAATACAAAGAATGCATAGAAGAAAGAATACGAGACTTCGACATAGACTTTGTTTTGGATGAGGAAACACAGGTGAATGTCATGATAGAAAATACTTGGGAAATTTTGGGAAGGCCTTCTATGGTTCCTTCATTGGGAGAAATGGGATTATTTAGAGGAAATCTAATAACCCTATGTGGAAGACTTACCCAAATATCTATGAGTTCTCATGGAACTTCGACAGAGGAAGAATTTGAGGTCATTAAATTTGTTGAGAATAGTGCCCCATTTGCTTTATTTATAGGAAAACCCTGGATTGAGAAAGATATGATCCAGAGAAAAGAAGAAGAAGCCCTAGAATAGAAAAAACAAGAATTAAAATATTTCATGACTAGGAGAATAACACACTTGATAGAAGAACATGAGAATAGGTCTAAGATCAGAGACTTGGGTGTCGAAGTTGAAAGAACACAAGAGAATAGTGCACTTACCCCAGACAACGAAGAAGTATTACCCTTGAACCTTATGAAAGATCATCAATAGTGCGAAGTTAATATGCCAAGAGAAGATAAGAATCATAATGGGAAGAGGAAACCAGTAATGCAAATCATAGGGAAGAAGGCTAGAAAGCTCAGCAAGAAGAAAGAAAAGTTATAAAAATTGTAAGAAGATTCAGAAAGAACTTCGCAGAAGGAAAGTCTTCAGAATTTGAACTTCGTCAGAATACCATAATAGCGCAGATTGGCACTTTTCCATGGCGGAGAAATATAACCGTTGGATACATTATGACCATTACCCTAGCATTCCAGAATGGATAAGAAAGCAGTTGTGGCCTCGGATCTCGCCATTGGACCGTTGGACCGTGCCATAACGGATAGAAGTGCATTGATGAAAGATTTTCAACCCGTTGGAAGAAATCGTTACGATATTGTCTATTTATCCCATCGAGCATTGCATAGAGAACACTTTTTCCAATTGTGATTATATGATCCCACAAAGAATTAATTTATTTCGCACCGTGATCATTTGAGACCTTTCCATCCATTCTGTTGCATTGAGTATTTATTTATCATTCTGAGATATCCGATCTCGAACATGCATGTCGGGCGAGCTCAACGCTGTGGAAAAGTCAGTAGAGGAAGTTTTAATCGATCTAATGGTAGAGAGAATGATTTCTGCAGGAGTTCAAGCCTCATATATGAGAGAAGTACAAGCCTCCCCATCGAATTCTCATGGATCCAAACCATCCCGAGATGCAGAGGAGAAAAGGACTAAGCATAGAGATGAATTAGCAAACACGAAATTAATCCCATACATCCTTCCCAACTACATCCCACCTCTAGCTGGTATGGTGAGTCATGACAGTGTCCCTAGGGAATTCGACTACAAAGTCATCACGACGTACCTCCCAAAGGGGATACATGCATTCAGACCACAATTGGAGAGAATTCCAACTCTGAATATCAATGACTATAACCTAGGAGACTGCAAGACCTATGGCATGCTCACACCTCACAAGTACTTGACCAAGACGAAGGGAAATAAATTGAAAATCATTCCCCAACCATGGATCATGAACATCGTACAGTCCACTATCCTTAATGTCATGAAAATCCGACATTTTGGAAGGCACCAGGAAGTTAACACGTGCGTTAAACCCCTGTTGTCAGGCTTCCACGGAATTTACTTATGGCTAGACAGACGCATCATCATTGATTCGACGCTGATCCATAGGATCACCATCCTAAGTATGCAGGGACCTGACTCACAAGAATTTTACCTAGGGAATGTTGCAGATTGCACCTTGGCACAGAGGATTAAAGATACTTATGGAGATGTAGAGAAGGGAACGAAAGGCTACAAGGTAGCCTCCATTCAGAATGGCACAATGCACCTTGCTTTCCAGTTGATCGTTGGTAAGCTAGTAAGGAATAATAGATGCATGCAGGTCATGGGGTTTGTCATTGACCTCACAGGAAAGTATGTGGAGGGATTATAGATGAACTAGGATAGTTACTTAGTCAACTAGCTAGATGGGGATCTCCGCGAAGCTCAGGATCAGGGCTATGAGTTCCACTTTAGCTAGCTCCTAATCCTCGTCACATTTACAACTTGGGAGATACTAGAAGGTGCGACCTTCCATGACATTGAGTCATTTGAGCCGCTTGTTGTGAATTTTACCACGCTCTGGTATTCGAGCGATATGGGAAAATAGTGGCAGTCAAATGCAGTATTCCATACCTACTACCTACAGCTGAAATGGGCTATTGAGTCGTTCCCCCATATGACACCGAACACTCTGGATAGATTCAGGTCCCTGATGAAGTTTCGTGCAAACAGGCATTTTATATATATCATTTCACATGAAGAAGAGATTAAAGAAGGTCTACAGTTATACTATAAGATCATTAAGGAAGAACTGGAAGAGATCACTAAGGAATGGCCCATAGAGTTCCTTATACCAATCAACCAGGAGGAACTGTCCAACCCAGAAATCATTGGAAACCCAATGGTTACCCACGAAGAGTATGATGCACCAAGAAGTAACAGGAAGAAAAATAAATAAGAGGTATAACATCTGGACAACATCTCAGAAGAAACTTCTTCAGACTCACCTAGTGGAGGAGGTGGTGACGAAGTGGAAAAAGAAGAGTAAGAAGGGGAAGAAGATAAGCATAATCAAGGTGAAGTAACACCGCCACATAATTCCCCTAATGATGCAGATCCATTGAAGAAAATAAAGGTTTCCCCCAAGAAACCTACATCACGGAATAAATCCAAAGCTAGTAAACCCAAACTACAGACTATGCTCACGGTGGATGACTTCGAATTCATTATTGCAATTGTGTTAGACGCCTCGAAAGATGTTTTATAGAGAATCAAAGAAAAAAAAGAGGCTATGTATGATATAATTGAGACATAGCTAAGGGGTGTCCAACAAGCCCTTCAATCCAACCGCGCAGCATCCACTGCGCCCCATCCATCAAATGAAATAGAGTTGGGAGGTGAGATTGCCCAACTCTGTAGAATAGCTGACACCACTGAAGCTTGCCTTTGTCGAGTGCAGAAAGAGAAAGACTAGGCCACAATGGCTCTGAAGAAAACAAAAGAGGAAGTGATAGAGAAAAATAGGGTTGCGCAGTAGGATAAGGCTACCCTCCAAATGAAGTTAGAAGAAGATAGAGCGCAAATTTAGCAGGATAAAGAACAGTTTCTCGCGGAGCAGATTGGAATCAAAGAAGCAGTCAACAGAGCACTTCTCTCTATGACAGGCTTAGAACAACTAGCCAAAGACCCAGTAGAGCATCAAGTGGTGAGGCTTGTTTAAGCCATTCAACAACTTCAACAGAGAATAAAATATCTATAGCTACAAACAGTGCCAAGCACTCTACAGGATGTGCGGGATCAAAGAGAAGCAACTTCTTGGAGCACACTTGAGAGAATCAAGGCCTTCGCCATGGAATGTAAACAACTAAGTGATCATAGTGCGTAGACTTATGAGTGACTCACTGAGGATCCCAAAGTAAAGACACTGGAATCACAACTCTAGGAGGCCAAGTAGCAAGCAACAACAATTCAGGCACAGTTGAAGCTCTTGTTAGTAGTTGAGAGAATGAAATGATACTAGGAACAACGCACTGTCCAACAACAATTCCATACCATACAAAGACAATTCATGGAAGTGACTCAGAATCTCCACCCAGCCCAAGATGCATCTTGCCAACTATTCGAAGAGATTGAAGGACGAGGAGAAGAACTAGAATAAGTAGTCACTATAGTTGAGAAATGATTGGAAGTACCTGTGAATGAGGTAGTTCTTTAGGATTTCTTTGAGCAGGCGGCCTTGTTACAACAACAAGTCGAAGCAGCTCGAGCCAAGCTCGAGGATTTTGAGGAAGAATTAATCAAATCAGAGTGACTCCGGATGAGTCACAGGTGAGTGTTGGGGGCTTGTTGGCCCTTGAACAAGTTTTGGAGATCGTTGGTCAGGTTTGACCTATTTTGGGACTTCGACAGGCTGTCGAAGGAGGAGCACAAGTCAAAGTAGAGATCACAGTATCTCAGCACCTTGTTTAGGGATTTTTGTGTTTTGGGGTTATGTAACGAGTATGGGATGTCGGCCCATGGGTTCACCCATGTTTAGGACATTTTGTAATGTATAAATATATATCTAGGCGAAGTGGGAAGGGGGTATTAGGTGATTGATCTAAGTGCAGATAGTATGAATGCTCTGTGCATACTGTGTTGAACACTTGAAGAAGCTAAGTGCAAGTGATTGTAAGAAGATTATGTGCATACTATAAGAAGGGATCTGTGCCTTGACATAACTGGGGGAAGGAGGATATAGCAAGGTGCGTACATATCTCTTGTCCTCTGTGGAGTAGGATTTTGATGTTATGTGCCTGTAAGAAGCTTAATAAGAAGATAATAAAGAAGAGAAGAGTTGGTGGACATAGCCTTGGGCTAGGGGTGAACCACGTATATCCTGTGTTATGGTTGATCTATGCATTATGAATGCTTTGTTATGTGATTTATTCTTAGTGTAATAATGTATGCTTAGATGGATAAGAGATGATATCTTAGTGCCTAGTAATGTGAATAAGATGCTATATCTAATCTATTCTCTTATGCTAAGTGCTTATATGTGTGGATCTGGTTGAATATTGTGTTACTCTGTAATTAGGGTTTTATTTGCGAAGTAAATACTGGTTAAATATTGATGAATGATAACTGCTAAGTGCTTTGTTAGAGTATTGTAATCACATATACATGTCCCAAATAGGTTGAAAACACCTGAGTCCTGCAACCACCCCTGCCTCTACCTCAGGAGAGACTTCATCTACTTCATAGGTGTTTCTGAAAAGGCCGATAGTTAGGGTTTTGTTGGTACGCTGTTGAAGCATTGAACCATGGGTTTGCCCCTATGCCAATAGGACCTGAATGCCTCAATGGAATTCCTCCTTGCTTTCAAAAGTGGGCTTACATCATTGACCTCTGATTGGATGATTCCACAAATGTTCGACTTCGACTCATCTATTCACATTCACTGGATTGTACTAGGGTACCTTAGGAGTCATTGACATAAATGATGGTTTCCCTCGCACTTGTTAATGGTTTACCTCATTGACCAGTAATCAAGTGGTTTATACCATGTTTGATGTCAAAACATCTATTCACATGGTTATATTCGTACCACATTGGGATCGGTAAGAAGACCATGTTTTGAGTGTTGACTCTGATATCTACTTTACCCAGGTTGCGAAGGAGTTTCTTTTGAAAATATTGATATATATACTATCACATAGATCCACTTTGTATTGGTCCATGGCTATGTTTTGTCATCTCATAGATCCAATGTGTAATTCTCATGGCTACGATTAGTTCATGTCATGGAAGTATAGATCCACATTGTATCTTTGGTGGCTATACCTATCATTCAATATAATCATGGATCTGCAGTGTATTTTATGGCGGCCATACCTTGAAAGTCTTTTATCACTCAAGCATAGGTATGCCTACCTTGGGTTTGAAACATGTCATAACATTTTTTTGATGGTTGTTTGCATATTCTACCAGGTTCTCCGAGTCCATACCCTTTCTTCGAAAAGTCTACAAAGTACTTCAGTCATCAATTTCCATCTTCTGACCTTGCACTTTCGGGGGCATTCTGTTACACGTTAAAATTACTCACTGCGATGATGTCTCATTGTCATTATCACAAGTGTCGCACTTTTTTTTCAAGTGTCGCAAAAATCATATTGTTGTCTCATTGGTTTTGCATCGTGAATGACATCATAAGAACACTTGAGATACCCTCTTAGACTATTTAAAATAAGGAATGTATCATTTGGTGAAGAGTACAAACTTTCACCTTGAAAAGATACCATCAAAAAGGAATTTTTGGAGATCGTCGCTCCCCTTCCCACTTGCAGGGAGTGCCAGTTCTCCTTTCCGTCTCAGCAAGAAGTGTTGCAACGCTTTGTGTACCACTTTGAGGGAGCGTCGAGTTGTTGAGAAAATAAAAGGATAAATCCCCCTTGTCTCTAAATTTATTTGAGAAGTATCTAAGTCAGTTTGACTCGAATCCAAGTCCAAGGCTGGATCTAAGGGGAGTTCCACAACTGATGGAGAAATATCCTCAACTTATCCCAAGAATATCTAAGGTAGTTAAGCATCTAAAATCCTATATAAGGAGGCATCCTCATGGTGAAAGGGGGAGAATAATCAGTGAAAAGCATTGTCATTTTGATTATGGATCATTCGATCAAGGGGTTGGACAAGGAGATCTTGGTGAAGATGCTACATCTGCATATACACTTTGTAAACACCTTATTTTGTTCTCATTAATACATGTGCTTGGCCTATTTCCTTCAAGATTGTGTACATTTGCATGAGCTTTTCTCTTTGGATGAATCTAGTTTTAAACTAATCATGGTAGAATAGGAAGTATGCTTTGTCTTAGTGGTTTATTGGATTGCAAGACTTGTTGAAAGGCTTTGGGATCAAGTCTCAACTTGGACTGAGTGAGGACACATGTCATAAAAGGGTACCCATACTCTCTTCCTCTTCTCTATTGAATAGTTCAGCTATGTTTAAAGGAATGTCAGTGATCAAAGTT
The DNA here is from genome assembly GCA_009831015.1 of Picea engelmannii. NCBI lineage: Eukaryota > Viridiplantae > Streptophyta > Pinopsida > Pinales > Pinaceae > Picea > Picea engelmannii. Next base: position 5,270 of record ML880692.1, on the reverse strand, counting down.
AGCACTTTTTTGTCTTGGTCATAGGGGTATAATATCCAAGAGGGAATTCACCTATCCCCAGGGGGATTTTCCTACAACAACTACCCACTTTTCTCGAGACCTCCACCATCCCAGAATTGAGGTGAACAAATTTGATGGATCGGATCCCACAGGCTGGGTCACCCAAATGAAACATTATTTCTCTTTTCATGGCATTACTGATGATTTATCCAAGCTTTGTTATGGTGTCCTACATCTGGATCCAGAACAATGTCAATGGTGGCAATGGCGAATAAAGGCACACCAAGGGTATGTTGCTTGGACATTGTTTTTGGCCGAAATTTATGTATGCTTTAACTCTGACAACCACCATTTAGGTATTTTTGTTATCACTGAAATTTCGTCTGCACTGAACTCAGCATCGTCAAACAATAATGAAATCATTCATGGACCTGAATTAATACCATAGCATTCAGAAAAGGTAAAAAAATATACAAAGTAGTGAAAAATTGAAGAGCGCTTTGCATACATTGGGCACGCGCAC
>WSFP011481237.1:0-16143 GCA_009831015.1 Picea engelmannii | reverse complement strand
AAAGAGATAACATATTTATTTCAGGTATGATCACTCATGAGAGTGACAAATGTATGTGTTTAGCTATGATAGTAAGGGAAAATTTGGTAATTTCATAGCTAGAATGAAAAAGAGTTCAAAATTATTATTCATGATTAGGGTTTCAGATGTGTACATGGTTGTACAAGTTTTGCTTAAGAAAAGATGTGTACTACTATGATATAAATCATGATATAGTTTTATTTGATTACTGCTTATTGTTTCCGACTGATTGGATAATTGACATATCTCAGAAAGCATACTGTAAGTAAGTTTACAGGTCTCAGAAGAAAGAACTTATGCCTTGACTTGAAGAATTTAGACAACATGAGAAGGAATTATGATATGGCGACAGTCAGTAAAGACCGGACAATAGCCAATATTTATATAGGAGCAGGAGGCTCCAAAAGATGCAGAACAAAAATGTTCAAGATGAAGAGAAAGATGGATACTCATATATAGTTGATTAGATGCAGGTAACTGCAGGTTCTTCCAGTACCGTTATTATAGATGCTGAGGGAGCAGGTTGATCCAGTATGAAGTCAGAAAGAAAGAAATGTTAGAATTCAAGAAGGCACCCAGGATATTACAGAAGAAAAATTTAAGGATGATGATTAGAAGCTCTTAGTTTGGTGCAAGAGGGAGATATGTCTCCGAGTTCTAAATGGAGGATCGTGATTTGGTGCAGTTAGGAAAGAAGATGGATGGTGCCCAGATATTTTGATCAAGATGAAAGTTATCCAATAGATGGATGGTGCCCATCAGATGGGTAGCATGGTATTATACCATGGAAATATTTTGGACCACAAGAGATTTTTTTTCAGATCCCATAGCTAGACCTTCGTAGAAAAGAGAAGAGACCTTCATAGAGAAGGAAGAGACCTTCGTAGAGAACGAGAGTGAAATTTTTTCCAAGATTGGCCTCTATCCAAGTGTTGAGTTTTGGATACTCTAGGGACATTCTAGAATACCCTCATAGAGAGGGGTGTGACCACCCTTGTAGAGAGGAGTGTGGATGTTTCTCCAAGGGGAAGTGGGTAGATACTCTCCTCTGGCCAAGGATTGAGTAGCCCGGAACACAAACCTTGACCATGTGGAATGGTTAGTTGGCTCTTGAGGTTTGTGTCATGATCTTGCGTGGATCATGGAAAGGGAGTCTAGTCTTGCACAGGCTAACATCTTAGTTTCTCTAGTTCATGTGGGATGACTAGGAGTGAAGCTATGGTAGTAGTCCTCCCCAGTGGATGGGTGAGATAGATGAATACAAGAGAAGGGAGAAAATAAAAGGAATGGAAAAACTCATAGAATATCTTCTATGTGAAGATAAGACAACTTCTGTGTGAAGATAAGATATCTTCCGTGTGAAGATAAGAAATAGTATCTTCTGCGTGAAGATAAAGAGAACAAAACTTCCGATGATTTATAGATATTCTAGTCGTGATGCCAGATGACCAAGTGGATTATATTGATGCCTCATGTTATCCAGTTGATGTTGTTACCCAATTGATGATGTTGATGATGTTACCCAGTGATGATGTTTCCCAGTTGTTGATTTTGATGATGTCACCGAGTTGATGATGTTGCCCAATTGATGATGTTATCCAGTGGATGCTGTTACCCAGTTGATGTTGTTACCCAGTTGATGTTGCTGCCCTCTCTCTCTCCTAATGATGTTGTAGAATACCCTTATTGGTAAGGGGGAATGTTGAAATATTGTAACTACAAAGAGTATTCTATTTATTATTGATGTATTATTCATTAGATCAATCCCCTTTTGTGGATTGATCATGTTGGGCATTACAAATGACCAAATCCCCTTTTGTGGATTGGTCAAACCCTAATTGTAATATGCAAATTGAGAAGTCTCCCAAATTAAAGTGGTTCTAACCACCCAGAAAGCCAAGTCGACCCTACCAGTGAAGAGACACCTCCTTTCAACACTTGCCAGTTTGTATAAATAAATGAAGCCAACCACTCATTTGTTCACTCACTCATTCGATCATCCAGAGCACAAGTTTGGTAGTTGCAGTTGGAGAAGAAGGAAGAGAGAGAGGCACATTACTATGGAGAGGATATTCTCTAGTGTTTGGTTTATTGTCTTGGCATTGTATTGGCTATCTATATTAAGGAAGTTTTTGTTGGGTTTTCTTCCCCATGAGGTTTTCCCAGGATAAATGTTGTGTATCTTGTGATTGTGTTTTTCTCAGTGATCCTATATATGCTATGGTTATCTGGTAAATTTAAAAGTAACCTAATAATAACTTAAACTTTAACACCACCTTGGACAGGAGGGCATGAACCAAAAAATGACATGCGGCAAGGGCCAGGGGTGACATGTGCCCTCATTAGGGAGTGACACACGTCATGCTCTAATATGAATAAGGGGTATGTGAATCATCCATATCTGGGTGACAGGTGGTACCTTAGTTGCAGGTCCACGTCACCCTGGATGATGTCAGTGAGCCATGTCAACCCTGACATACAATCTTCTCACTTCTTTCAAATCTCACGGTTGAGATCTTTCCATGTAGATCCATATATCCACAACTCCCGTTACTTCACGACTCTGGGCTTCAGAGCTTACCAACTCCTCACATCACAAATCCCCAGAAGAACCAAGACTCCAAAATTTCGTATCTAGCACCACATGTCCTCTACCTATCAACAATTGAGATTCACTTTGCCATTCGTGACTTCAGGAGTTTTCACACCTTAAAAACTCTTGGCCCAGTTCCTCTGGAGTATCAAGTCTTCAGACTCTAGGATATCTTGCCACATAGCCTCTCATCCAACGAATCTAGTTCAATGGACAACATTCGACAGGGGACAAGAGGGAGCCACGTTTCACTCCATGACGCATTCCCGGTTGGTTGGGTAGTTAGGAGGGGTTCTCAACAGAGTTCTTAGATCGACGGTTGAGAGGGATCCCAAAGGATCCGAGGATCAACGGTCCACGTCACTTCGGAAGTTTGACATTCGAGAGTTCGATGTGTATCTTCCAGCTTCCTCTCCGGACCATGCCCGATCTATCGCCACGTGTACCTAACATTCACGACCAAGATTTACTCTGGCTTGCAGAGCTCCAGGGAAACTCGTGTGTCCCTATACCGCCAAATACTCAAACTCCCAGATATCCATTGATATGTGGACACCCGTCCATCTAATATCAATGGTCCAGATTAACTTTGAGACTCCGACATTCGATAGCTTCTCTGGAGTACTTAATGCTACCCCTTCCTAAGACCGATCTAATGGCTAAGAGAGATCTCCACTGGGTTCCCAGATCTACGACCCTCATCAATTCACGACTCCGGCCAAAGTAGCTTCGCTCCGTTTAGGCTTAGCGAGGGGTTCCCAACCTTGGGTCATATGGGATCATATTTGGATTTTGGGCTACACTCAACTCTTAGTCGAGACTTGATTAAGGCCATGGATATGAGCCCTCGATCACATGGGTGGATAGTCTGAAGGAAATGCCCTTCTCCCACAGAGTTGAACTTGACATTCCCACTAAGGTAAACTCAAAGGGTTGACAAGACTTAGACATTTCAGTAAATCCTACCTCGACTATCCTGTGGATTCACATCCCATAACTCTCTAATGGATAAACTGAGGTAAATAAAAGACCATGTAAATATAGCAGTTTACATAAGCAAATGAGAATTTCTAATAAATGTTCAAATACTGCAAGACTTAACCATAAACACAAACATTCAATCATCACATCCAATATATTACTCATAGTATGAAAATACTTATCATAACTGAAAAATGTGAAGCGACTACTGAAAGGGGTGCCTGTTTCCTCCCAACCATATGCACAACCTCTCCTTACTGATTTATCACTGGCCACCCCCAAGCTAGACCATGATGCTATGAGAGAGATTATTTCTCCTTGCTCCTCAACAACCAGGGATGAAGGTTACTCTCCTCCTTCCACAGGATCTTGGCAACCAATTTTATCTACTCCAAGAAAGGAGGTCTACACGAGCACTTCCTCAGTCACTCGTCAGCCTCATTTACCAGCTTGTAGCGAAACCATATCCATGGATTCTTTTAGCCAAACCAAGCTTGTTTCTCAGCTTTTATCTCAACTCCAGAGTCGACTCATGCTCTCTTCTCTTTTGATTTTTTTGTAGATCTCTTTCTCTGTCCCCCAAATTACCTCATTTCTTTCCTTCCTCAGCAAGGTTGCATGGGCCCGAATCCCCAATCCGTGGTTAGGCCTAGAAGCCTTATAGATGGGTACCCTGCCCCATCTCCTCATTAACTCTTGAGGATGGCCTTCCAACTACCAGCCTGATTGGTAATTCATTTCTGGGTCAGAGGACCGTTGAATAATTACACCTAGTAGGTACTAGTTTGGTGAGGGTCATCTCAACCATTCTTGGTTTCCCTCACCATATCTCTCATAGTATCCATGGTCTATCTTGGAAACCTCCCCCCTTTCAATAGTTGTGCAACAAATATACAACTTCTATTAATAACATAAAATTCATACATTGACCCTTTTATACAAAGGCTCATCAAATCAAACATTCACATGTATTTAGTCCGTCATAGTCTCTTGGCCAGTTATAATTATATTTACAAATTGGGGGAAACATGGGTATTGCAACTGCTATCAACTTATTTAATGCTACTTGATCAATTGAATTTGTGTTATACAGGGTCACATACTCCTTTCACCAACAACTTGATTAACATTTTATTGTGTTCATCCTTTCTTCATAAGACTGACAACCATATGCAACATCATCAACATATTCAACCAAGCTATCAACCTTTTCGTGGTTACATAATCCATAATTATCCACATTTAATCATTATAACATATTTATTGCATATATAGACATACTACTCTTATTATATAAACATATTATATATTCTCAAGCATTTCCATATACACTAAAAACATTTATATATCAATGTTGTTAGAATCTTTTCATATTATCGATCTTGGATGGGTCTTACCACATCAACACTAGGACAATTACTCCCTAGATACTTTCCTGGTAAACTCCCCACTTGCTACACTCACTAGACTTGAGAGTCTTGGCCTCAAACTCAAGAGTCATTCATATATTTTTTGTTCACAAAATTTACCATATTTTGAGTTTTTTTTCTCTTTGCTGAGTCTGAAAAGAGTCTATACCAACTCGCCAAGTCTTGTTGAGTCATAGGCTAGATGAGTCTAACAACATTGGTTTTATCCCAAGCTCAAATTCAACTCATTTATTTGCAACATGGAGAATTACACTTTATGCTGGTAACATTCTAGATTCATGATTGCATATATTGGACATGTGTGGCTCCTATTGAGCATATAATTGAGCTCAACCATGACCACCCCTGTAACGTCTCCGACCATCAACCCCATGGTTGGGAAACACTACTACGCAGAAAAATTCTCATACTTATATATATAACATGCATTAAATCGAATTAACACATTTAACTAAATAATACAGAGTAATCACATGATTACTGCTAACATACATAAGTAATGGAATTAACAATAATTCATAATTGCAATGGAATACATGATAATATTGCAAGCATCACAAACATGCATTATAATTGAAATTAAACACATGCATATACTTATATTTGAAACTGTAGTAACTCTACCAACCACGTGCAAACCTTCCACGAACCTCCCAGCCTTAGACCACGCTGCTCATCACGCTCAGTAGTGGGTCACCCCTGAGCTGGGACCAAGCTCCACTCAGGGAAATTGAATCCTAGACCAGGCTGAGGTTATAGGAAAACTGCACAGAGCAACCGAAAAGATTCTCTCCAGGAGCCTTCTTACACCCACTACTCACAGACTCTCATTCCCCACATACCTGTTCCACCCGGGAGTATACACCTTCACAAGAACAATCCATCGGTGCTTCAACTCCCTCTCTGGGTCTCGACAACAAGTTGGATCAGGAATTCTCAGAGCTCCGTAGCTGGTGTTGGACTTTCTCTGGGAGAAAACCACTTCCCAGCATACTCACTGACCTGGAGAGAGCTGTTCACAGGCCTGGAAACCTGCCTCTTCTACCAAGGACCTGACAACCCGGTTCTTCAACCGGTTTTCAACTCAATTCCCGCAAGTTCAGGATAACAACAACAACAATAGATTTTGGTTAACTCACGGGTGACAACAATAACATGAAGATTGGGCGTGGACGTCCAAAAAAATGGCAACAGGTCACTAAGACACAACACAGTTCAGGTAACACCAGTTTCAGGATGCGTGAAAAGAAATCCACGCAGAGGTCGAATAAAGACTCAACAATTCAGACAAAGGGTGTATCGGCTCCTCAAGAAAACATCACAGGCTTCGGGTTTCAGAGCTGCATGAGGGTATGCATGTAGAGATAAGACATAATTCATAGTTTTAGACAACTGACGACAGAATGGAGAAGGAACCCCCAAACTCAGTTGACGCTTCAGCTTTTAACCACATGTGCCCAGGTCGACACTTGTATTCCTAGAGTTGCATGCGTTCCCTTTTGCACACGTTGGAGATGCATGCGTTGCCTCTCCCAGGACTTAGGATAAACACATGTTTTGTCACATAGCTTTAGAATAATAATAAAATATTATTCTCAAGTACTTAAGCCCCTAAGATTAGCCCCTCTTTCCAACCTTTCATCCCCTTTTCCCTTACCCACCCTGTGGAAGCTTAGTCCCCCATCACTCTTTCTTTGTGGCCAGTCTGCACACAACGATGTTTAATCTTTATTGATGTTCTGCATATTACATATACAAAAACATCCTCCTGGCCTTTAACACTTAGGCTCTCCGGCCTAATAAACACATAATCCCACCAGCTTATCAATACTTGGCTCACCAGCCTACAAAACATGATTACAATTCATAAACATGATTACAACAGGGCTCGTCCTTGGGGATATTACAACCCCCCACAAATATGGCCCTCATTTCCTATAGTCCTATACTCCTTCCAGGTGACATTACTTCATTATTTTTAAGAGTTGTATTGATGTATTATGATATGACTCTTTATCGCAACATTTAAATCCATATTCACATTTAGTTGATGTACTTAGTCTTTGACTTGAATCATGAGCATGCATATGCTAATCTCATGCATTAAAGTTATATTATATGACTTGACCTTTACTATGTTTGCAGTTGGTTTCTTTCCGCTCTCTAGTGGGTGATCTCCTCATATGGATGTCTTAAATCTACTTTGAAAAAGAAAAACATAACACTTTTTGTGACTAAAACTACACATATATCAAACTAAAACCCACACAACTCTTTTGATAAGGTCAAACTTGATCAAAGGATGTGCACCACCTTTAACACAATCAAAATTGATTAAGGTGATGTGCCAAGCCACAAATTTTAATTTTTTTTTAAGGTACCAAACCATTTCTTTACTCAAAAAGCCTAAAAGGAACACTAATTCTATACAATGACCTCCTTTACACTATGTTTGGATAATTGGATGGATCCATGATAAAATTCTATTTAGCACCCCTCTTATGTTCACGTTTCCGTTTTTTTTATATTTCATTCTTGCTTGCTAGAAAATTGTAAAAGCCATTAAAAAAATCTAGTGGACAAAAGAACCTTGATAAGGAAAGAACCCAAAGGAGAGAATAGAGGGCATGGACCCATTTCTACGTTATCAAAGGTTACATTTTCCTGTAATGTTATCTTCTTTGTTAATTAGAATATCTTTTCCTTTCCACTTCTGTCTTTTGTTTTATGTCCTTTATATACAAAGCATATTGTTGGGAGGCGTTTTAGGACCTTGTAATAAGTGATTACACATTATACATTAGCATAAGAATGTATGAATACATGTAATAAAGCAAGTAAATGCAAGTGAATGACAAATGCAACCTAACGAATGATAAGTTGGAGCGGGTACAAATGCTCCAACCATTTCTATATTGTATAAATACTCATGAAGATGGAATACAAACTTGGTGGGTTAACCTTCCCACAAATGTATGTGTTCTTAATGTGTTTTCCCTAATGCACTCTCTTCCTGAGTGCATGTAATCTAGAAGATTATATCAATGGCATTGCTGTTGAGGAATTGAGCTCGGGTCTCTCAGGTGAGAGCCGAGTATCCTAACCAACTACACTACTATGAAACCAAACGACACAACTAGACTATAATGAAACACATATACTTTATTGAGTCATTACTATATTCTAGGGTTTTTCATTTTTGAACAAGTTTGAATCTAGGGAAAAAAGGTAAGGTTTTATTAGGTTGTATTATGTGCAAGACACATTTGGAGACCATCATGTTTGTGAGGTCCTTTTTCTCATGCTCCTCTAGCTTAAGCATCAAATCTTGAAGATATAGTTGTTGCATTTTACAAGTGTGCTTATTTATTTCTTCCTCCTAAGCTCTAGCTTAACCATCGAATCTTGGAGATATATTTGGAGCATTTTACATGTGAACTTCTTTCTTTCTTCCTCCTAAGATCTATCTTAACCGTCGAATCTTGAAGATATATTTGGAGCATTTTACAAGTGTACTTTCTTTCTTCCTCCTAAGATCTAGCTTAACCATTGAATCTTGGAAATATATTTGGATCATTTTACAAGTGTACTTCTTTCTTTCTTCCTCCCAAGCTCTAGCTTAACCATCGAATCTTGAAGATATATTTGGAGCATTTTACAAGCGTACTTCTTTCTTTCTTTCTCCTAAGCTTTAGCTTTTGATTTGAGTTTGTTTGAATGCTTGTTTGTTTGGAAAAGGTAGAATATGCTATTAATTTTTGTGTATTCTTCAATGAGATAATCCACTATTGTGGAAGAGTTTGGTCACGTTGTGTTGAATTCTTCCTATTACACTTAAAGGAAAGGGTAGTACATGGTCTATGAAAAAAAACCCTATATTGAATATACCACATGCTTCATGAGCATCTCTAAAAAGTGGATTAGTTGACAACATAGCTATGGAGACAATTTATTTATCTAAGAATGATTGAAACTAAAAGACATATTTAAATTTTACAGTTCTTAATATAAATTAAACCAACAAACCCTAAGAATAATTTTCTTAATAAACAAATAAAAAAATAAAATAAAGTAATTGATATTTAGAATTTTTGAAAAACCACACATTTTTAAAAATTTCATACAAATATAAACTTGACATTCTAAAGAATTATTCAAATAATGATTGAAATTCATTACAAACAGCTAGTAAAATAAACTATTTTGAGAGTGTTAAACAAAATACAAATAAAAATGCAAATAGATAAATAAATGGTAGCAACACATAAAGTACGCCCATAGCAAATTCAACTTCAACTAATAATAAAATTAATAATAATAGAGTTTAAGATTTAGGGAAGTGATTAGGATAAAACAATTATAATGATGAGTACTAAATTTGATATAATTTATTGATGTGTACATGCATACAAATATGACATATGACTATCAATTGGATTTAGGTTTGGTAGTTGAGAGGAAGAATTGTTATCCTCCTCAAATGTTTTCAAATCACTTTAATTATGTGTGTTTAAAATGGTGTTGTGTCAATGTATTCAAAATAACTCATTTTAAACCGATACCAATAATTGATAATTGAATACACTAATGATTGATGGGTGTACTTGTGATGAAGTGGATATTACTTAAAAGAGAATTTAAAATCTAAAAATATTAATTTTATTTCAAAAATTAAAAGTAAACTTTTGTTATAAATATTTTTAAAAACATATAATACTATTTTAATACTAATACTTTTGACAATGAAATATCATAAATACACTTTTATGAATAAGTTATAATACCTATTTTCTTAAAAACCAAATTTAAATTTATTAAAAAAAATCCACTCCCACAACTTTTCTCTATTATTGATCTTGCTCCCGAGCCTTTTGACTTACAATAATCTTATTTTATCCTTACTAGATAGATTCACCATCGTTATATGTCATAAACATAAACATACAAATATTATAAGTCATCTCTTTATCTTTTAGATAACTTCTGAAATAGTTATATAGCAATTAGATTTTCAATTAATATAGGAAATTCCACATAATATTTAGCTTTCATTTGTGTGGGCATAAATCCTTGTCTTCTTTATGGATTGATTTTAATTCCATATCCAAGACATTCCTTTTTGTAACTTTGTGTTCCTAACATAGCTTTCATGTAGTCCATCAAAATATGCTTACTTTGGCATGCGATTCATTCATTGCATCCACAATAGCTCATGAAATGATTTCAAAATTCATGAGTGAGCAACAATTCCATCATTTTAGCCTTTAACATATTATTTGTAATGAAATGTAACACAATCATGCATTCACACAATGCATTCAAGAATATATGCTAACATATAGGTGTGCATAACCACACCTTACACACTTACACAATCTATTCATGCACATATACTCGATGCATCTTTTCATTGATTCAAGAATACCTTATTCTCATGTCATGTATTCCGCCATGATGAGTTTGAAGGTCTAGCCAATACTTTGACACATCATCCAACCACCTCCCCAATACTTGATCGACCATATGGACACCTTCCTCTTCATCCCAACACAACATTGGGTATATACCCTTTTTCTACTAAACAATCCCTTAGGTGTACTATAAGGCATTTACTTTCTCTGCTTTGTAGTCCCTCATAAAATCCTTCCCCTCTAAAGGTGCTCTCAGTATTGGAAAGAGGGTTACAATATAGAACATCAATACAAGTAGGGAGACCATTGGACAATTGTGTAGTGCTATAGCCTTTCCACATCCAACAACACAATGGCCTCACTCATGGCTAGCTCTCTTGGAATTCACTTCTATAAAAATATTATAAATCATGAATTGCCTTGGTTAGTAGCTCATAACTAACACAACTTGACATGCCATTTTATCTCATGAATGCATTTAAAAGATTAAGAATCCTTTATATATAAAAATCTTTTTACCTTTACCACACGAAGTGGGATATCATTGACGTAAATGCATTAAAATCACATAAACATATCAATTTAGGATATCGAATATGGGCTGTAGGAATTCTTACCTAAATTCCCTTCATGATCTATGCAACATAAGAACACTAAATACATAGTTGCATGACTGCTATCAACTTATTTAATGCTACTTGATCCACTGAATCTGTGTTATACAAGGTCACATACTCCTTTCACCAACAACTTGATAAACATTTTATCGTTTTCATCCTTTCTTCATAAGACTGACAACCATATGAAACAACATCATCAACATATTTAACCAAGCTATCAAACTTTTCCTGGTTACATAATCCATCATTATCCACATTTAATCATTATAACATATATATTGCATATATAGACATTCTACTCTTATTCTATAAACATATTATATATTCTCAAGCATTTCCATATACACTAATTTTTTTTATCTATCAGTGTTGTTAGAATATTTTCATATTCTCGAGCTTGGATGGGTATTTCCACATCAACACTAGGACGATTACTCCCTAGATACTTTCTTAGTAGACTGCCCACTTGCTAGACTCACCAGACTTGAGAGTCTTGGCCTCAAACTTGAGAGTCGTTCATATATTTTTTGTTCACAAAATTTACTATATTTTGAGTTTTTTTTCTCTTTGCTGAGTCTGAAAAGAGTCTATACCAAGTCGCCCAGTCTTGCTGAGTCACATGCTAGCTGAGTCTGACAACATCGGTTTTATCCCAAGCTCAACTTTAACTCATTTATTTGCAACATGGAGAATTATACTTTATGCTGGTAACATTCTAGATTCACAATTGCATATATTGGACATGTGTGGCTCCTATTGAGCATATATTTGATCTCAACCATGACCACCTCCCAGAAATATGGCCCTCATTTCCTATAGTTATATACCCCTTCCATGTGACATTACTTCATTATTTTTAAGAGTTGTATTGATGTATTATGATATGACTCTTTATCACAACATTTAAAGCCATAGTCACATTTAGTTGATGTACTTAGTCTTTGACTTGAATCATGAGCATGTATATGCTAATCTCATGCATTAAAGTTATATTATATGACTTGACCTTTACTATGTTTGTAGTTGGTTTCTTTCCCCTCTCTAGTGAGTGATTTCCTCATATGGATCTCTTAAATTTACTTTGAAAAAGAAAAACATAATACTTTTTATGACTAAAACTACACATATATCAAACTAAAACCCACACAACTCTTTTGATAAGGTCAAACTTGATCAGAGGATGTGCACCACCTTTAACACAATCAAAATTGATTCAGGTGATATGCCAAACCACAGATTTTCAATTTTTTTTAAGTTACCAAACCATTTCTTTACTCAAAAAGCCTAAAAGGAGCACTAATTATATACAATGACGTCCTTTACACTATATTTGGATAATTGGATGGATCCATGATGAAATTCTATTGAGCACCCCTCTTATGTTGATGTTTCCGTTCTTTTATATTTCATTCTTGCTTGCTAGAAAATTGTAAAAGCCATTAAAAAAAATCTAGTGGACAAAAGAACCTTGATAAGGAAAGAATCCAAAGGAGAGAAGAGAGGGAAGGGACCCATTTCTACGTTATCAAAGGTTACATTCTCCTATAATGTTCTCTTCTTTGTTAATTACAATATCTTTTCCTTTCCACTTCTATCTTTTGTTTTATGTCCTTTATATGCAAAACATATTGTTGGGAGGCATTTTAGGCCCTTGTAATAAGCCATTACACATTAGACATTAGCATAAGAATGCATGAATACATGTAATAAATAAAGTAAATGCAAGTGAATGACAAATGCAACCTAACGAATGATCAATTTGAGTGGGTGCAAATGCTCCAACCATTTCTCTATTGTATAAATACTCATGAAGATGGAATACAAACTTGGTGGGTTAACCTTCCCACAAATGTATGTGTTCTTGATATGTTTTCCCTAATGCAGTCTCTTCCCGAGTGCGTGTAATCTAGAAGATTATAACAATGTCGTCGTTGTTGAGGAATTGAGCTCGGGTCTCTCAGGTGACAGCCCAATATCCTAACCAACTAGACTACAATGAAACCAAACGACACAACTAGACTATGATGAAACACATATACTTTATTGAGTCATTAATATATTCTGAGGTTTTTAATTTTTGAACAAGTTTGAATCTAGGGAAAAAAGGTAAGGTTTTATTAGGTTGTATTATGTGCAAGACACATTTGGAGAACATTTGGAGACCATCGTGTTTGCGAGGTCCTTTTTCTCATGCTCCTCTATCTTAACCATTGAATCTTGAAGATATATTTGTTGCATTTTACAAGTGTGCTTCTTTGTTTCTTCGTCCTAAGCTCTAGCTTAACCATCGAATCCTGGAGATATATTTGGAGCATTTTACAAGTGAACTTATTTCTTTCTTCCTCCTAAGCTCTATCTTAACCATCGAATCTTGAAGATATATTTGGAGCATTTTACAAGTGTACTTTCTTTATTCCTCCTAATCTCTAGATTAACCATTGAATCTTGGAGATATATTTGGATCATTTTACAAGTGTTCTTCTTTCTTTCTTCCTCCTAAGCTCTAGATTAACCATCTAATCTTGAAGATATATTTGGAGCATTTTACAAGTGTACTTCTTTCTTTCTTCTAAGATTTAGCTTTTGATTTGAGTTTGTTTGAATGCTTGTTCATCCTAAGCTTTAGCTTTTCATTTGAGTTTGTTTGAATGCTTGTTTGTTTGGAAAAGGTAGAATATGCTATTAATTTTTGTGTATTCTTCAATGAGATAATCCACTAATCCACTGTTGTGGAAGAGTTTGGTCACATTGTGTTGAATTCTTCCTATTACACTTAAAGGAAAGGGTAGTACATGGTCTATGAAAAAAAACTCTATAATGAATATACCACATGCTTCATGAGCATCTCTAAAAAGTGGATTAGTTGACAACATAGTTATGGAGACAATTTATTTATCTAAGAATGATTGAAACTAAAAGATATATTTAAATTTTATAGTTTTTAATATAATTTAAACCAACAAACCTTAAGAATAATTTTCTTAATAAACAAATAAAATAAAGTAATTGATATTTAGAAAATTTGAAAAAATACACATTTTTGAAAATTTCATACAAATATAAACTTGCCATTCTAAAGAATTATTCAAATAATGATTGAAATTCATTGCAAGCAACTAGTAAAATGAACTATTTTGAGAGTGTTAAACATAATACAAATAAAAATGCAAATAGATGAATAAATGGTAGCAACGCATAAAGTACTCCCATAGCAAATTAAACTTCAACTAATAATAAAATTAATAATAATAGAGTTTAAGAGTTAGGGAAGTGATTAGGATAAAGCAATTATAATGATGAGTACTAAATTTGAATTGATGTGTACAAGCATACAAATATGACATATATCTATCAATTGGATTTAGTTTTGGTAGTTGAGAGGAAGAGGAAGAATTGTTATCCTCCTCAAATGGATTCAAATCACTTGAATTATGTGTGTTTAAAATGGTGTTATGTTAACGATAAAGTTCCAATGTATCCAAAATAACTCATTTTAAACCCAAACCAATAATTGATAATTGAATACACTAATGATTGATAGATGTACTTGTGATAAAGTGGATATTACTTAAAAGAAAATTTAATCTCTAAAAATATTAATTTTATTTTAAAATATAAAAAATTGTGTGATAAATATTTTAAAAAACATATAATATTATTTTAATACTGATACTTTTTGACAATAAAATATACATAAATACACTTTTATGAGTAAGTTATAATACCTATTTTCTTAAAAAACAAATTTAAATTTATTAAAAAAAATCCACTTCCACAACTTTTCTCTATTATTGCTCTTGCTCCACTTTTTTTTCCCAGGGTATACTATCTTCAAGGTACAATGGAGTGGATATTACTTAAAATAAAATTTAAAATTTAAAAATATTAAAAATTTAAAAATATTAATTTTATTTTAGAAATAAAATTTTGTGAAAAATATTTTAAAAATATATGATATTATTTTAATATTAATATTTTTACAATGAAATATATATAAATATATTTTTATGAATAAGTTTTAATAACTATTTTATTAAAAAATAAATTTAAATTTATTTAAAAAGAAATTTACTTCCACCATTTTTCTATTATTGATTTTGTTTCATTTTTTTTCTTTTTCAAGGTATAAAGCTGATCAACAACAAGGTTTGAAGCCATTACAAGAATAAATTTCACCATTTTTCTATTATTGATTTTATTTCATTTTTTTTCTTCTTAAGGTTTTAAGGTATAAGGCTAATCAACAAGAAGGTTTGAAGCCATTACAATAATAAATTTGTGATTTCTTTATTATTGATTTTGCTCTATTTTTTTTCTCTTCAAGATATAAGGTTGATCAACAGCAAGGTTTGAAACCATTACAAAAATAAATCTGTGAAGAGCTCAACATGTAGATGTAAAATATGAACATTATTCCTCCTAAACAACTAGCTAAACCTAATCTTTCTCCACTATTAACCTTTCACCTTTAATAACTACTTTTTCGACCTATTATCTAAAAATCTTAAAAAATTCCATTTTACCTTCTACACAAGTCTTTTTTTTTTTCCATTTTATATTTACAAGAACTCAAATCTAACTACAAACCTCTTTTTCCATTTCCATTTGCAAGAACTCAAATCTAAGTACAAGCCTCCTTTTGCATTTTCATTTTATATTTGCAATAACTAAAATCTAACTACCTAAGAACAATTATAAACAATTATAATACTAGGACACTCCATTGGAACATATAATTTTTAAAACTTCAATTTAAAAAAGAGGGGTAGATCTGTCCTTTACCAAACATACAATTGCTGTTTACTGCTATATTGTTATTTTACGAACACGAGTTTGCTGATGGCTCGGGAGTTTATCAAGCTTCACCTATAAGGGAAGATGACTGCTGCCTGGGTGGGATGAAAATAGTATTTCATTTTTCAGTTCTTTACCTGCCCACTCTTTACCCGCCGAATACCATCTACTCCTGGAGTTCATGTATCATTTAAGAAGTCGTCCCCGCTCCTTTGGAGTTACAGGCATTGAATCTTCTATGCTATTCTCCTCCTTCAAGCTTTTATCATATTCTTCGGCCGGCCGCCGCCGCC
>WSFP011481236.1:0-16143 GCA_009831015.1 Picea engelmannii | reverse complement strand
TGTAGCCTGAGAAACTAGGGGGTTGGAGCCTCCTTCCAGTTGCAGCTGGAAAACAAAGGAAGTTGGTGCTTCCAATGAATGTAATTCTTCAAGACATATAAGAAAAAAAATTCCGTGGTTTTTTCCCGATTTGGGTTTCCGCGTAAAACACTGGTGTACTATGTATGTGTATGATTGTTCATTTGTTCATTTCTTATTTACTCTGCAGTTATTGGATAATAATGCTTCATTGATATAACACTTGGATTATATGGTTAAAAGGGATTTAATTGCTCTATTACTAATTCACCCCCCCTCTCAGTAATCCAACAAGGGAGAAGTCTTTTTGTTCATAAGTTTTTTGCAGTACATTTAGAGAATAAGTAGCTCGTAGTCGAGCGGAATTCCTTTATGTTTGCTGCATGAAATCTTAGAAAAATTGAAAAGAAAAAGAAGTCTTTCTGTGTGAAAAGTTGTTGATTTTTGCATTTAGTAAAAGTCTTTTGTTTCTAGATTTTTTCATTCGTTTTTTATTTGAGTCTTTACACATCATCAGTTTCCCCTTCATACCCTGTGATGTAAAAAATCCCATAAAAGCAACGCTAATTTAAAATCTATTAGACTTTTTGTTTGTAGGGTTCATACACTAGTTCAGGACTAGGGCCTTGGATTAGGTTGGAGAGGAAACTCTCCAAGGCCACTCAAAACAAAAAATTGGAGTCTGTGATAGGGAGTGTAGAAGTCCAGTTTTGTGGAAGTTATCCGGGACCCCCCTCTAACATAGGGGATAAACACGAGATCGCGTGCGGAAAGGTAGTGGAGATAACCCCTCCAAAGCCGGACCAAGCATAGTGGAG
This sequence comes from Picea engelmannii, assembly GCA_009831015.1. Classification (NCBI taxonomy): domain Eukaryota; kingdom Viridiplantae; phylum Streptophyta; class Pinopsida; order Pinales; family Pinaceae; genus Picea; species Picea engelmannii. Next base: position 15,307 of record WSFP011481236.1, on the reverse strand, counting down.
AACACATATCGACGATTTGTTTTGGGATTCTGTCGTTTGCATTTGCCACGGGGCTTCATGGGTCTCAAATCCATTCGATGTCCTCAGTTGTCTTCCAGACCATTTTCTCTCGATACCCTTGACAGGTTTTGGGCTTGATACCCTGCTCATTGTGGTCTACCCAACTTTCGACTGTACCCGCCTGGTGACTGTTCGCATGCTGGAAAACTAGTTGCCAATATTTTTAGGGACATACACAGGTGACTTCAGGGGTATACCATGGTACCTAGGACAGACATCAGGCCACACTTTGTAGAGTATACCCAGAGGGTGCTTCCATGTTCGAGTTGCACTTGCACTATTAAGTTTCTCTAGTGTTGGTTGTTGTAACTGTTCTTCCAACTAGTTTAGTGTTTGCTCGTCTTATCTCTTAGGGGTTTCTTTTTTAGTACGTGTTACTGTTTGAACATGTAGAATACCTTAGCGTGTCTTGGATCTTCTCACACAGTGGAGGATCCCAATCTCTGTCAGTCACGAAGGCTTCTAGGCCTGCCGCCGGTTATACTGGAGCCACCCCTGCCACCATTGAGGCGGAAGCTAGACCAACAAGGGTCTTTCGAAGCAACTGGATTACAAACCATTGTGACCGAACAACTCCCGGAGGAATCAACCACCAATATTGGTTCGGTTGAAACCCCAACCACTGATACTTGGCCATTGGTCATCGTACCAATCCAATTTTACGAACGCCTGTCAGTGCCTCACGCAGCTATGGAAACAAATGTTGTTACTTCCTCTGGGAATTCATCCATTCCCACCACCGTTGCTACCACATGAGAAGCATCTCCTAACTTGTCGTCATCAGTCCGAGCCACCATGGTCTCGGCCGCAACTACGTCGCACAGTGGACCGACCCCATCTATCACGACAACCACAACTCCCTTCACACCTAGTACGACAGGCTCTTCGTTTTCATATGGTATGCCTAGTTCAGGTACAAGTCCTGCACTCATCTACTCCACTTTACAGACTTTGGTTCTGGGGACAGGGAGCTCTAACGCTCCTCTGCAAGGTCAACTTGGGGGAATTCCTGTCCCTTTTAATGATTTTCCTTACGCTAGAGGTCATGTCTCTCCTTCATCCCCTTTGCTTGGTGGTCTGCATCAGCAGTCCGTCGGGCAGCCTGCACACACTAGTTCGTTTGGAGATGGGAGTCAAGGAACACATGTGCATACTATGCTGATAGGTTCGTCACCATTTGTTTGGAATGCGACATTTGGTAACAACACTTTTGCATTTATCGCTTTCCTGTCTGGGGGCACTCCCATTTTTGGACAGTCTACTCCGGTACAAGGTACTATTCCTGTGCCGGGGGCACATATAGCAGGACCTTGGAACTCAGGACAAGGATCCGTTCCCTCCTCTGGAATGTCGTTTTGGGGTAATTCTTTCCACAGTCAATGGAACCCTGGACAAACTTCTATGCCTCTCCCATCAGGACCGACATGGGGTAATCCTTCCCAAAGTCCTTCAAACACGATGCATGCCCAACATCCTATGTCCTTCATGGGGAATAAACCAATGATGTCTCCACAGATGAAAAATCCTTATGCTAGTCAGGGTCATGGTTTCTACCAGAATCTGGGCCAGCAGCCAAAATTTTCCTGGCAACCTGGTGCCAGTCAAACTCCAGGACCCTTTTCCCCAGGCTATCAGCAGCAACCCAAACTACCATTCTTGTCGACGTTACACTTGCCATATTTGACACGATTGTTAAATGATCATATTTTTCATGATCCACGTTGGCCTCCTATGCCAATGAAGTTGCCTTAGAACATTCCAAAGTTCGAGGCCAAGCCTAACGAAGATCCAAGTGATCACGTGACTACCTTCCATATTTGCTGTTCATCTAACTCATTGAAAGATGACTCTTTCTAGTTGTGATTGTTTCAACACACTCTTATCGGGAGTGTCGCGAAATGGTACATCGAGCTCGATCGCTCACGATACTCTTCTTTTGGCGAACTAGCGATGGCCTTCCTTAACCATTTCCAGTTACCTGTGAGATACGACGCTAGCACAGAGCTGATTGCCAATTTCGAACAGACAACAACGGACCATATCTCTGATCATATCCGAGAGTGGAGATGTCGAAAGAGTCTAATCAAAGTACCAGTCCCACCAGCATTCCTGCTTGAGTGGTTCCTTAAGTCTTTAGTCCAACAATTATCCAAATACATCGTGACTTCAGGAGTTTTCTTCGAAGAAGATGCCATCATGAGGGCTCAACAATTTGAGCTCATCTATTCTCAGTATGGTTTATTATACAACATCCTGTCGTATGCACCATGATCGATACTGGATAAAACTAGATAGAGAGTTGGACCACATGCCGATGGTATTGTTGGCTCAGCACAAACCAAGCCCGCTGAGCAATTGACAAAATAATTGCAACAGTTATCTATACAACACTCAGCGGCCAGCCAGAGTACTGCTTTGGCTACTCATCCTACCCAAATGTCGGAAGTACACTCCGTGCAGACGACTAACCCAAAGGGCACCCAACAGCCTGAAGGGAAGAAAAAACAATGCAAGAAGGGTAAGGGGGAGAAAAAACCCACTGATAATGTTGGCAAGGACACCACGAAAAAATGGAAGGTGAGGTATCCATGCAACTTGTGTGTGGAAGACCACCTGACCCATCTATGTCCTCGACTTGCAGAGGCCCAAAAGTTTGTCACACAACAACAACAAGCAGTGTTGACTAATCCCTTTCAACATGGAAAAATTTAACTCAAGCCTCTACAAGTGTCGAAGGGGGCAGCCAAGACACCTGCCCTCCTCCAAAAAATTCTTCATCCGCGAATGTATATATGGTTAGGGGTGATGCTTTAATAACGACTAGAGCACACGACTATAGTAAACCAAGTGCCTCTGAGAAGCGTAAAGAAGCCAAACTCCCATATCTTCCTCTACAGATCGAGAAGATGTTGGGAGAAACAATGACACACATTCCAAAGGGTGCATTTAAGAAAGCTTCTCACAACCCAAATGCAAGGGCTGCCCAGAATTACTCTATGGTGGAAGATTTATCACAAACCCCTTGTGCGATGTCTTCTTTGGAGGTCCTCCAAAGTTGCCCTTCTCAGAGAAAAGCCTTGTTGACTACTTTAGGCTCTACTGAGACTTGTAACCCAGGTACCATCATGTTAGATACGACCGATTTAAAACCTCGTCTGCCTTACCACGTCGTGTTTCAGATAGTAGTGGCTCATCCCACGAAAACTTTTACATGGAATATTTTCCGCACGATTGTCGACGAGGGCGCTTCGACTTGCGTTATGTCATTAGCATGTTGGAAAGCCATTGGTCAGCCCGATTTGTCTCCATCACCTACTCTCCTCACTGCGTTCGACGTTCGGTCTTTCTGGCCACATGGCATCGTTCCTTCTTTCCCTGTGCAGTTAGGAGGGAAGACCATGTGCATTGAGGTAGAGGTAGTCGATGCTCCCCTCGACTATAACCTCTTGTTAGGTCAGAGTTGGACTTATGCTATGCAAGCTGTGGTTGCTACAATTTTCTGAGTCTTGTTGTTTCCACACGAAGGCCGGATAGTGACCATCGATCAATTGTCCTTCTCTAGACCTGACCCATCTTTGGGGGCATCCACGGTTCCCATGATTGATAATCCTCAAGACAGTGTCGTTAACGTAGGAGTTGGTTTGTGCCCATCCTTGATGGGTACCTTCGATTACCCACCTCCTCATGACGATGTTAAGTTTATATCTAATCACCACAAGGCTGAGATTTTTCAAGTTTCATCATTTCGCACGACTTACTTTGAGGATCCGTGGATTCTTCCTTCCCCATCAGCCATGATGGATGAGATAGGGCACTCCGGCATGTCCATGCCCTTGTCGGCTGCTGAAGTACCATACTCTTTAGTCCAACAAGCTTTAGCTAACCCTGATCTGACTCCCACACAAGAGTTGGATCCACCTCTAGAGCCTATCTAGGCTCAAGGTTCTCTCGCCAACATCGATTCGTTAGACTTAGTCTTGCCTTCTGACGAAGCAGTAATCGAAGCAATGACTAGACCGAACAAACCTTGGGAAGATCTTCATCACAGATCATATTTCCTCCCATATTTAAGCCGAATCACGACAGGCAAATTCACTATCACCATGATGGGAGATCAGCCATGTCCTATTAACCTCTTATCTACACAAGAAATTTATGTTGAGGGCAATATGGAAACTATCACTGAAACTATACCTATCAATATCTACCAAAACCTTGGCATCATGGAGAATGTCTTCATCGGGGCGGATTTCTCCCCCAAAGAGATTCATATTTATACAAATCTTTTTAAATAATTCTGCGATGTTTTTTCCTGGTCTTATGAGGAAATTCCATGTATCAATCCGAAAATAGTTGAACATGAAATCACAACGTATCCTGATGCTAAGCCTGTTAAAAAAAAACTTCATCCAGTCAATCCTAAGAAAGCAACAGCCATTAAGCTTGAGGTTGAGAAATTTCTCAAGGCAGGTTTCATTTACCCTAGTCATTTGACTCAATGGGTGTCAAACCCCGTGTCGGTCAATAAAAAACAAGCCACGATTCGTGTATGTACCGATTTCCGTGATTTGAACAAGGCATGTCAAAAAGATAATTTTCCAACCCCATTCATTGACCAGATCATTGATGAATGTGCCCGTTGTGAATCCTTTTCGTTCATGGATTATTTTTCGAGATATAATCAAATCCAAATCAAACCTGAAGACCAACACAAAATGACATTTATTTGTCTGTGGGATACATTCGCCTATCATAAAATGCCTTTTGGCCTCAAGAATGTTGGAGCCACTTTCCAGCGGGCCATGTCTTTTGTGTTTCACGACCTCAAACATATAGTCGAGGCCTATCTAGATGATTTAGAATCATGCTCTCACAAGTGAAAGAATCATCCTATGCACCTTAAACTAATCTTCGAACGCTGTCACTACTTCAGGATTCACTTGAATCCCAACAAGTGCAACTTTTGCGTCACGTCAGGACATTTGTTAGGTTTCATCGTATCAACAACAAGGATCATGGTGGATCCTCTTAAGGTGGAGGCAATAATCCAGTTGCCCCCCCCACGCACAATCTTACAACTTCAAAGTCTTCACGGTAAGGTGAACTTCTTACGACGCTTCATCACCAACTATGCCGAAATCACCAAGGGATTTATGAATTTACTGAAGAAAGATGTTCCCTTTTTTGGGACGAAGCCACTCAACACTCTTTTGACGCATTAAAACACGCTCTCACAACCGCACCTCTGTTACGACCACCTAATTATAAAAAATATTTCTTACTATATCTGGTTGTCGTAGAGTCAACCATAGGCATGGTTTTAGTTCAGGAAGATGATTCATTTTCAGAATAAGTGATCTATTACCTGAGCTGAGGCCTCGTAGGACCGGAACTTAATTATTCCCATCTCGAAAAACTTGCATTGGTAGCAGTTCATACTCTTCAACGGTTCTGTCACTATGTTCTGTTTCGCAAGACCACCGTCGTTGTTCTCGTGAATCCATTCCAGTACATGTTGACATGATGAGTTATTGGTAGAAAAATCAGTAGATGGATGGTCATCCTCCAAGAATTTGAGTTAGACTTCATTTTATCCAAGTCCAAGAAGTCATTGGTCTTCACAGAACTTATTTCAGAACTTTCGGTTGAGTCAGGTGACGTTGTGCCTGAGGAATCGCCTATCCGGGGGGATATGTTTTTGATTGAATCGTCAGACCCCTGGTACAGAGATATATTGATCTATATCCAGACTTTGAAGTGCCCCACCTCTACTTCTCATGATGAGCGTCGGCGGATATGCCATCAGGCTAAGAATTATCTCATACTCAATGATACATTGTATCAGAGAGGTGGAGACTGCATCTTGCGTCGATGTCTCACTCATGAGGAGGTCATCATAGTGCTCAACGATTGTCATACAGGAGCTTGTGGCGGTCACTTATCTGGGTTGGAAATAGCCCAAAATATTTTACGAGCAGGTTACTTCTGGCCGACACTTATCAAAGATTGTATCGAGTCGGTCAAGAAGTGCCATCCGTGCCAAATCTTCTCTCGGAAGATGAGGGCACATCCAGCTCCCATGTTTCATGTCATCATAGTTGGTCCCTTTACTAAGTCGGGGATTGATTACACTACATGCAACTCCCCATCAGTAAGGGGGCACCGCTATATCATCGTAGTTGTCGACTACTTCACTAAGTGGGTCGAAGCTATGCCAACGTTTAAAGATGATGGAGAGACTGCAGCTCTATTATTATTCAACTAGATAATAACATGGTTTGGTGTCCCGAGAGAGATTGTCACTGACCATGGAAGTCACTTTCAGAACCAAATGATGTCTGAATTAACATCAAATCTTGGGTTACGGCAGGAACATTCATCACCTTACTACCCCCAAGCCAATGGGTAGGTGGAAGCTGTAAACAAAACTCTTAAGATGATTCTACAACGAACTATCAACTCAGCCAAGTCAAACTGGCATTTGATGTTATACTCGACATTATGGGCTTACCAAACCTCTGTTAAGATTGAAACCAGTTTCTCACCTTTCCAACTCATTTACGGGCTGGAGGCAGTCTTGCCCATCGAATGTCAAATCCCATCTCTAAAATTGACAGTACAGTTATTGCCAGACATTTCTCCACTTGAAGAGCGGTTAGTACACCTTGAGCAGCTTGATGAGAAGTGTCGCGATGCGGCACTAGCCAACGAGGCTCATAAACATAAGGTCAAGTGTCAATATGATAGGTCCGTTCGTCCTCGGATTTTTTCTGAGGGCGACCTTGTCCTGGTCTATGACCAAGATAAGAACCCCTTGGGGGCAGGAAAGTTTAAACCCATGTGTTTCGGACCCTTCATTATTAAAGAGGTATTAAAAAAGGGTGCTTATCGATTGGTCAATTTTGAAGGGAATGCTTTGGCGGAGCCTAGAAATGGGCTCTACCTCAAGAAGTATTACTCATAACACGGTCACTGTGGGTAACTTTTTGTAACATATGTATAGTCTTTGTACTATTACTTTTTACATTTCTTTTAAAAAGTGTTATGGACGTGTCATTGACGTTATATTTCATCAATATGGTAGATTTCAAGTGAGTCTGAGGTGTTCTTTGGGTATGCGGACGGTGCTAGTCGACACACGCGGAGGCTTGCCTCTGCAGCTTGGGTAATCTTTACACCACAGGGTCAGTTGTGTCTTCCGGAGGTATATGATTAGGTGACACCACAAATAATGTTGTCGGGTATAGTGCAGTTATTGAGTTGCTTCGTGACGCTTTGTCATTGGGTATCTCTTGTCTCCAGGTCTATCTAGACGCTCAACTGGTTGTGTCACAGCTAAACAGAATATACTGGGTTCATGATCCAACTCTACACTGACGATTCCTTAGGGTATGTCTCTTAGAACACAATTTTGATTATATTACATATTTTCATGTGCCTAGGAGATTAAACCAAATCACAGATACTCTAGCTAATCACATTTTAGATTGGCATCTTGCCCACATATAAAAAAGATCATGGACATAAACATGTAAATACATTTTTTCACACATAATCCATAAGACACAAAAAGAGATAAAAACCATATATAAACATCATAAAATCCTCAGAGTACATAGATGGACGCAAGCGCCTCAAAAGTGGGAACAATAACGAGTCACCGGGCTTATGCCCTCAAAAAATATATACAACAAGGTGCTCGTGGCACATAAAGAGTCTAAAATCTATTTAGGGCCTATGGGCCCTGTTATAATCATCTATAGCGTGGGCTAAATGCCTAAACAATCAGACCCATGTCTGAGGTGCCCCCACAACATGAGTCTGCATGGATGGCGGCAGGTCCTCTATCTCCGCCATCGGGACTGTGCGAGTGAGCGCAGTAAAGTTCCGCTCAATTCGCCTCAGGACCCTCTCGGCCTCTCCTACTAGGAGGTTCCTTGCTACTGCTGCTCCCCTAGCGGTGGTAGCTGCGGCTTCCGGTCGCGGGCGATGCCTATTCCGTGCATAGTCGGCAGGTCACACGGGTCCCACATCTGCACGCAATACACGTTTACCCATCAAATAATCTGTCATACAAAAACATGATATATATATCAAAAAGACATAAAAATTACATATGCACACAAAAAAACTATACAAGTGGAGACTTACCCATCTCCCCTCGCTCCTCACCAGGAGGCACTGGTATCTCTTTATCTCTAGAGAAGTCGATCCTTGCATATGGGTAGTCCTCAATAGCAGGGATCTGTTAGTACAACCAAGCAAAAAAGTCGTCGTCGAAGGCCTCAACGGTACTTCTGCCACCCTGTCGCGACAGTAACACTGCCCATCTGCATACTGCGGGGAAAGTGTCTAGATGTCCTCGTACTGCAAGCCGAGGATTGAAGCACGAAACTCTCTCAAAAAAGAATGAACACAGGATAGTCCCAAACCTGAAGTTCCTATGTGTCCGTTGTCAACAATCTTTCAATTGCCTCTTCATGCACTCCAACAGTGTGGTACTCCAATAAAAAATGTGTGCATTCATGCACTGAATATCACAGTTCATCTATGCGCACGAAGCCTGATGCACGACTGCTAAGCCGGTAATCCCCCCAATAAGCAATAAAATAGTCTGTGGTGTGAGGTTGGTAATCTTGCTAACCGGTACCGAGGAACCTATACGATCGGTCCTAGCCTCACAATACTCAGCTATCATCTTTGATACCTTGCTCAGACTTGCAGGAAAAGTATGAAAATTGACTAGTTCCCCTCTCCTTGAGAGGCCAATCAAAAAGTAAATATCCTCGGTGGTGGGCACCAAGGATTGCCCCTCTAGCATAAATGCATCTGTGTCAGGGTGCCAGTAATCAATCAAGGCATTCAGTAGCCTTGGTTGTGCACACATGAATGGACATAAAAATAATTTTATCAAACCACACTGCATCAACACGGCCACAACATTCGGATCTGTAGCCACTAACTCATTAGAGGCCCCGTGCTCTCCTTCCCTAGACTGGACATACATCCTGCCAACACAACAAGGTAAAGGAGGGTCAATACTTGTTTTCATTTACTTTTGCATCAATAGGGGGGGGTACACGCGGCCTATAGAGGCAACAGTCGTGTGTACACGCGTGTTGAATTTACTCTGCACGCGTGTACACGCGGTCTGTCTCTGGACAGCCCACGTGTACCTAGGGCCGACCTTTTTGAGGTCGACGCCCACCCAAAAAACAACTCAAATGTAGAAATTGAAGTATTGAATAGCTAGATAAGGGATATTGTACTTACTTGGTCCAAGCAGAAGTCCGTTTCATCCACTGTAGCTCTCGGAATCACGATCTTTGGCAAAGGGGGTCTTTTGGCTCCAAAGTCAATTTCCAAATCAGTAATGGTGATAATGAGCTGCCAGCTTCTATTTATAGACTTTTTGGCCTCTTTTTGTCACTTTTTTGGGCCCCTTTATCAGTTTCTTTATACCAAAAACCATTTAGAGTGATCCAGGAGTTATATGGGAGGGATTTGATCAGGTATTGGGACACTTTTTTTTTGAGTTTCGAAAAAAAAATAAAAAATTATTGACGGTCCATAATTGTTTTTTTTTCAAAAATGAACTTGAGCATATAGGTTAGGCTATCACCCCAACTTTTGCATATCATTGTCATTTTCTTATGCTATAGGATCGATCCCATCCGGTGGTGACACGAAACTGTCATATCTGTTATAGAAGTGTCGCGACTTGGTGGCAGAGCTTACCAAAACATGGATGCCCTAGGTAGGTCCTAGTTGCATTATGGTGTCCATGCCGTTTCTCACAACACTGTAGGCTTGGGAGTCCGTATAGTCTTTCCTGAATACGATTTTGAGCCTCATTTGCATGGGTCTTTTTCACTCTTTGTCTTACCCTCCGGACTCCCAAAACATAACGGGTCTCCTTTTAAGCCCTTTTCAGACCCTCTAAACATGAAAAGATTGTCGAGTGATCTTGTGACCTTTCACGCTAGTTAAACTGAAATTTGAAGTCACATCTGTCCAGCAGTAGTTTACCCCTTTTTCAGTCCGGACGGTCAATTGTACGAACAAAGGAATACTCTATTGAATTCCCCATTATTTAGAAGAGTATCTTCAGGTATAATTTTATTCCTTTTTCGGGCCTGAGGGACTAAATTTATGAAAAAGAAACCCCCACAGAGTGCATAGTTAATCTCTTTTCAGACTCCCTAAAATTGAAAAGATCGTCGAGTGACATTATTCTTTCACACTCGTTAAATTGGTCCAAAAGAACATTCCTGACGAAGTCCATAGTTAAGCTTTTTTCAGACTCCTTAAAAATGAAAAAATGGCCGAGTGATCTTGTCCTTGTCACACTCATTAAAATGGTTTTGAATTGACGTCTAATCGGTGCTAGTTTATCCCTTTTTCGAACCGACTAGACTATCTTCGAAAAAGGTACCCCAGTGGAGTCTCCTTTTATGCTTTTTCAGACTCTCTAAATATGAAAAAACATCGATCTTACCTTCTCTGGGCTCGTTAAACTTACATCCAAGGATTTTACCATTGTGTGTTCTATCAACCGCATTTGCATTCCTTACCCATCAGCCTTGTAATAGTTTGCTTCTACGTCTTAACACCTTTGGCCATTGGAGGATTTTTCCCGAGTATCATTTCCCCAGAACATCAGTCTTGTCCTTGTGCCTTGAGCTTGTATGTTTGTAGTACTCATTCCTCCATTGTAACGTAATATTCCTTTATTCTTTTTCAAAAATAGTCAAAAAGAACAAAAAATATCAAATATACCCCAAAAAGAGGATGGGAAAAGTATTTTCTTTATTGGTAGCATAATGAGTCGCCCTTGGATGAAGCACATCTATCCGTTTGATCATCAGACTATGGGATGTAGTACGACCTTAGGAAGCTTTTTCTCACTATATAGAGTTGTTTCCTCCACCGTTTGGTTACTCTTCCAGACATATGGAGAGTTTTCATTGCCTCCTGCTTCGTATACTTATGATTAACAGATATGCTGCCTGATTCTTATCACTTGTCATGCTATTATCCAAGAGAAGTTTTTCACTAAGCCTGAGTTGGCCCCTCTTCAATATGTCTCTTGTCTGCATACTCGACCATCCTGAACTTCCACTCAAGTCTTTATTCGAAATCACTGAAGCCTTCAGTCTGATCATCAAGATTATCAAGTCCATAACCGACGAGTCGTCGAAGACCTCTGGGTAGTGCAGTCGTACACTCATATTACACTCCTACCCAAGTTTTAGAAGATTTTGAAGTTGTTGATCGAGCTCTGAAGTACAACCATTAGGCCGAATCAACTTCTGGGATATGGATACTCTATATGTATATCTTTTGGATTTCGAGATGTAGCTCCGCTGTGTATTATTCACGGCTACTCTTTATAATTATTTGACATGGATATACATTATATTTGATTGGTAGCCATGGTTCTATTTTATCCCGAGCATGGGTATGCCCGCCTCGGTGAGACATTTGTTGTTTTGCAGACGACACTTCCTGCTTCCTGATTCTTGGGCTCACTCATTCAGCATATCAGTACAGATTGGTAAAAGATTGGTAATGTATTTCAGCCATCAGATGCTCTTCTGACCTCACACATTAAGGGGCATCTGTTATAACCCTAAATTGCACCACACATGCTTACCTGGCATCAGGCCAACTCATATCCCTTCATTTCCAAAACATCTGCTGAAAAACCTCTCTGAAAATCCTCTTGGGTCAAGGCCCACGCGCCCTAACCCACTACTGCACGCGTGTGAACGCTGGAAGGCCTACTACAGCCCGTGTTTACCTAACAAAACACAAAAATAGGAAATTTGTCAATGGGACAAAACGATATGGGTCAGTTAACTGAAACTCTCAGCCATGCATGGCCGAGAGTTCGTCCAAAACCCTAGCTCCTTCTAGCCTATAAAAGAAGGGGTAGGGGTACCATTTGGAGGGAGGAAAATTATAGTGAAGAAACTCTGCCCATTTTCTGAATCCATTGTCCCAACCCTTTAGACTTTCCTCAAGCCTAAGGAGAATTAATGCAAAGCAGTTGGAGGACAAAAGAAGAGGAGGAGCCCAGGATCAGGATCAAGGAGCAGTGGTTGGTCTCGACTTTGATTGTAAGGTGATTCATTTTGAAAATAATAAAAGAATAATTTTCCTGTCCCAATTCATGAGTTATCTATGATTTGTTTAATTTATGCTTAATTTCTAACCCTCAAGTATAAAAGTAGCATGCATGCGTAGTGGTTTGTCTTGATTGCAGGATTATCTTTGGAAGGAGCAGCACAAACAAGCGAACAAAGTGCAACGGAGGATCTACACCAAACATCAATAAAAAGGTTTTAGTTCCTTTCCATGCATGTATTGTGAAAGAGGAGTTTAAGTTTTGGGTGGTAGGTTAAAAAGTAATTTCTTTATGGTCAAAATCTGCATGCAAGTCTGACCCTAGTTTGCTAGTCCGTAGGGTATTTTTCCCAACAACATTGTGTCATCCATACCTCTAAATGCTCCAATTATTAAGATGGGAACCAAATATTCCATAGGGACCACTGCTTCCAGGCCATAAACTAACTTAAATGGAGTCTTCGTTGTTAACCTTTTTCAATTATTTTGATAATCCCATAACACTGTTGGAACTCTTAAATCCCAGTCATCTATGTTAACACTGCAAATCTTGGTCAGCGCTCCAATATCTAATTGAAAAACTTGACTGTACCATTTTCTTGTGGGTGGTATGGTGTGCTCTTCTGATGGTGAAATTCAAATTCCTGAGTCAAGGATTCAATGGTTTTGTTAATGAAGTGTGTACCTTGATCACTCATAAGGATCTTCAGGCATCCAAATTTGGTTATGATATCATCAAATATGAATCACACAGTTGTAGTTTCACTACAGTCTTTAACTGCTCTGACTTCTGACCATCTAGTTAAATACTCTGTAGCAATGATGATGTATCGATCTCCTATGCACCTTCCTCTTGGGTTGATAGGTCCCACAAATTCAATAGCCCATTTCTCAAAGGATTGTAAATTTAGTTGAGGTGCTAAAGGAATTTTATCCCTTCTAGAAGGCTTAACTATCCTTTGGCATACATCGCAGGCTTTGTAGTATTCCTTAGCATCCTTATGTAAAGTGGACCACTAGAGGCTAGCTCTAAGAACCTTCTGCGTTGTTTCTTTCTCTACATAATGTCCTACTGCGATGCCTTCATGTTCTTCTGATAAAATCAATGGTCTTTCTTCCTCCAAAATGTATCTCCTCAAGATCTCATCTGGTCCCATCTTATATAACTGTCCAACTATAAGTTGAAAATCTATAGCGCAGACGACCAACTTTTTTTTTCTGAATAACTGTATATTCATGAGGTTCCATTCATGTGGACCGAAACTGGACTATCTCGGCAAAGTGATCATCAACTTTCCTTATGGCCAACAACTATGCATCTAGTAGTGTATCATCCAAACTGGTAGGTTCCTCTCCATGTTCTAACCTGGATAAGTGGTTAGGTCCCTTATTCATTCTCCCTAGCTTGACCATAATATCCAAATCATATTCCTGGAATAATAATAGCTATCTACATATTCTCCCTCTCCAACATTGGCTTGCTGACTAAGTACTTCAATGTAGAATGATCAGTAAACATCTTAAAATTTCCTCCCAACAAGTAGTGTCTAAACTTCTGCAATGCGTATACCATAGATAAACCTTCTCTTTTAGTGGTAGTATAATTTATTTCAGATGTATAAAGATTCCTTCTTGCAAATTCTATAGGGTGGTCAATATATCCTGCACCTGGTTGTGCTAAAACTGCTCCTAATGCAATGGATGAAGCATCGACATGAACATTGAATTCCTTACTCCAATCTGGGAAAATCAAAATAGGGGCAATGACCATTTTCTACTTTAGTGTGTCAAAGCTCTATTGGCATTCCTCTATCCATTGAAACTTACTATATTTCTTTAATAGCTTCTCCATAGGTGTTGTTATCTTTACATAGCCCTTAATGAAATTTTTGTAGTATCGAATGTGTCCTAATGCAGTGAACAACTGTCTAACTGAAGTAGGAGGAGGTAGATCAACAATAATAGTGATCTTGGAAGGATCTACCAACAACCCTTGCTTACATACAATGTGTCCTAACATCACTCCAAAAGGTGAAAAGAATATACACTTTTTCAGATTCATGGAAATCCAACATTGCATGCACTTATCTAACATTAATCTCAAACATTCAATATGATTTTTCAGTAGGCTAAAAACAGTCCAGTCATCAAAGTATGCCTCTAAAAACTTGTGTAAAAAATCCTTGAATGCTTCGAACACCACTCTGGAAAAGATGGCTAGTGCATTCTTTAACCCAAAAGGCATCATAGTGTACTGATAAGAGCCCCATTCTGTTGCAAATGTGGTCTTATGTTTGTCCTCCTTAGTAATTTTGATCTGGTGATAGCCTAAAAATACATCGGTAAAGGAATATAATTCCTGTCCTCCTACATTATCTAGGACCTCATCTGTAAAAGGTGTAGGAAATGGATCATGTAAGCATGCATCATTCAATTTCCTTAGATCTACACAAATTTTGATTTCTCCTGACTTCTTATCTTGTACCACCATAGGGCTGATCCATTCAGATTCTTCAACTGGTTCTATGATTCCTGCTTCCAACATTCTATCTAATTCAATTTTAAATTTTTTCTTGTACTTGGGATTCAGTCTGCAAGGTCTCTGCTTGACTATCCTTGCATCTCATTTCAAAGGAATCTTCATTTCTCCCATGGGTCCTTTTATTCCCTTCATGTCTGTAAAATTAGTTGGAAAGAAATCTTGATAGTCATGTAGTAGTTCTATAATCTTATCAATTGTAGCATCATCCCAATAGTCTCCAACATTTTCGAACTTAGGTTCTTTCTCTATTCCAATATTAACCTTCTTAATTTTAATAGGGTTTCCAATAAAAGGTAATTCGATCCTTGGCCCTTCTATGTCTCTTTGACCTTCAGTTTATGCAATGTTTACATCCCTAGGGTCACCATCGTCATCAACATTAATGTTACAACAACCTTGTAACTTCTAAAGAGGTGCAATCCATTCATCTTCTTCTTATGAAAAAGGGAGTTTAGGTGCCTCTTCAAAGACCTTTTGTCTTACAATTTGTAAATCTTGATCTACTATAGGGTACTAAATTTCATATAGGAACATAGTTATAAAGTTCTGGGTCATTCCATACCAATCTGTAGTGAT
>WSFP011481235.1:0-16143 GCA_009831015.1 Picea engelmannii | reverse complement strand
TCCTCTCGTATTACCTACTCAATTACATGATTTACCTCAAGATTGTAACCTAAGGATCAAGTTATATGATGTTGAAGGTAACATATCAGCCCAGAAGAACCTAGACTAGTTTAATGATTTCATAGACTTGGAAGAGGTGGACTTTTCATATGTAAAAATGAGGTTGTTTACATAGAGTCTTGCTGGAGAAGTGAGGAAGTGGTTTAGATCCCTTCCACCAGCTAGTATCCTAGATTTTGATTCCTTTGAAACCGTCTTCCTTGCAAAATGGGGAGATATGAAAAATCCCCTTCAGTTGTTGACCCAATATAACAACATGAAAATACCACCTGAAGAAACAGTGCAAGAGTTTTCAACTAGATTCATTAAGGTTTATAATACGATTCCTGCTGAGTTAAAACCTCCCCCTAGAGCTTCTCATCTCATATATGTTGATTCTTTTGAAAGTGATTTTGATTTATTATTGAGGGAACGAAGATTTTCCACATTAGATGATATGATGACATATTCCATTGAAGTCAAAGTGAACCTAATGGATTCATGAAAGATAAAAGCTAACTCTAGCAGGGACATGAACAAAACTTAGGATAAAGAACAAACTTTGACATCACAAACATCAGAAGAGAGGTTTGAGGCAATGATGAGAAACATGGAGATAATGATGGAGAGAATAGCCCTGGGAAATATGCCTAAACCTAGACAACATGCTGATGGTCCACCCAAAAATCTGAGAATACCAGCCATTCCATAGATTATACAAAGAGAGTAGAGAAACCAGGGGAATCAGGCAACTCAAGCAGATCATGCAAATCAGGGAAATCAAGCAAATCAAGGGAACCGAGGAAATCAGGGGGAATAACAGATAAGGCCTCATTTTCAAAATAATTATGTGAATGAAGATTATGATGGATATTTTGAAGACAACGTGAACTACTGTGATGACAAAGAAACAAAGGTATTTCTGACCAAAGAAGAACATGACCATTTTATGGATGCAAGTGAAATCTTTTTGCAAGATGAAGAAGAAAGGGTATCTGTAGAAAGAGAGGATTATGAGACTGGATTGAAAAATGCCATCATGCAATTCCAAAGGAAATATAACCTTAAAAATCAAAAAATACCTCCAAAGCCTCCAAAAGGTAATCCTCCAAAGGGGAATCCCACCAAAGAATCTCAAAATAACATGCCTTCTTCTAGTCAGCCCAAAAAAGATTTTGCAGGAAAATATTCAACTACAAACGACTCTACTGTAAAATATTCTACTGCAAAGGATACTGTGGAAAAAGGGAAGCATAAAGAAGAACCTCAGAGAAACTATTGACAAGAAAATAAATAGTCACCAAAGAGGTAGAAAGGACTTCATCCTCTTTTGATTTCGAAAGTGAGATGGCTAAGATAAAAATTTCAGTACCATTTAATGAATTGATCGGGAATAGAGAATACATAAATCAGATCATCAAGATGCTTAAGATGGGACAAACCTCTCATACCCTGAACATACCAGATGATCACCCAACCATCCTATTTGGGCCAAGAGTAGAAGAAAGGAACGAGAATGAAGAAGTCCCTCCTTTTTATGTCATCTTTAAAATCCACGACATGATTCTACACAATGCTATGTTGGACTCTGGAGCATCTCACAACCTAATGCCCAAAGTGGTCATGGACCAATTAGGTCTCGATGTCACAAGACCTTATAAAGACCTATTCTCCTTTGATTCAAGAAAGGTGAAATGCCTTGGCATGATCAAAGACATGGTGGTTTCTCTGGCACAAATCCCAGCAAAGAATATGGTGATCGACGTAGTGGTCGTTGATATCCCTCCAAAATTTGGTATGCTATTGTTGAGGTCATGGGCTGCAAAACTAAAAGGAACCCTCCATATGGACATGTCATATGCCATTATTCCTCTATTTGGTCAAGACAAAAGATTGTACAGGGAGGTTCTTCTTAAATACATGGTCAACAAAAAATCACATCCCAACAATCATCCTATCTACTCAGTGGATATTGAGTTCGGGTCCTCTATTTTCTTCAATGACCTGTGTTCCGAAGAAGAGGAGACAGAAACCATTATGGCAAACAAAAATGAGCTTAAACAGAAGATGGAGGAACTTTCAGAACAACAAGGTGATGCAGAGGGTTAGATATGGAAAATGAATTTTGATGGAGCTGCATGCAGAGAAGGAGCTGGAGTTAGTGTATGGATCAATCATTCCAAAGGAGACTCAAAGTTATTCTCTTACAAACTTTTTTTTGAATGAACCAATAATATGGTCGAGTATTAAGCGTTAATAATGGGATTGGAAGTTTTGGAAGAATTAGGTGCCAAAATAATTGTTGTACTTGGATACTCTGAGCTTATCATAAATTAGATCAAAGGCATCTATCAATAAAAACATCCCAGACTGAGGGCTTACAGAAACCTGGTACTAGACCTCCTTGAGAAATTTTCAGAATGCAATCTTTCAACAATTCCAAGAGAACAAAATCAGGTTTCTAATGCCTTAGCTACTTCAGTAGCCATGTTCAAAGTCCATTTTTTTCCTGAAAAAAGTTACAAGATTGAAGTCAAGTACAAGCCAATAGTACCAGACAATATGAAGCACTAGAAAGTCTTCGAGAACGACAAACAGATAGAAATATTCCTAAAAATGGAGAACAAGTTTGAGAATTTAAACATTGATGATGAATACTACGATGATGAGGTGGATGAAGATGATTTCACAAAAGAAGGGTATTTTGATAATGAGATTGTTGGTTGAGATATTGTACAACTGAAAAGCAACATCATCCCCAAAGGCCTGGTACCATTAGAATTTTTTTTTGAAAATAATGACGTGGCTAGAAGTCCAAAGATTACAGTGAATGAAGGGGATGTGGAGGATTGTAATATTGGGACTCTAGAAGATCCAAAGATCATTAAGCTGTCCAGAAAGCTCAGACCTGAAGTCAAAGAAAGTTATGTAAAATTAATGAAGGAATTACCTGATGTCTTTGCTTGGAGCTATGATGAGTTGGAAGTTTATGATACTAGTATAATCTAGCATGTTATCCCAATAAAGGAGGATCAAAATCCATTCAAACAAAGATTAAGAAGAATAAACCCTTTGTTGTTACCATTGATAGAGAAAGAAGTAAATAAATTGTTTGAAGAAAAAATCATAGTGTCCCTAAGTTTTTCCAAATGGGTGGAAAATCTGGTGCCAGTTAGAAAAAAGAGTGGAGAGATCAGATTCTGTGTGGAATTTAGGAACCTGAATAAGGTATCTCTTAAGGACAACTACCCATTTCCCAAAATGGATCATATTTTACATAAGGTGGTGGGCTCTCAAAATATATCAATGTTAGATGGTTTCTCGGGATACAACTAGATCATGGTACATCCTGACAATCAAGAAAAAACAATGTTCACCGCACCATGGGGAACATTCATGTAAGACAAAATTCCATTTAGACTTGTGAATGTAGGGGCAATGTTTAAGAGATCTATGGACATAGCTTTTTCTGATGAAAAAGAAAAATTTATTGTTATATACCTCGATGAAATTACTGTGTATTCTGCCTCAGATGAAGAACACATCAAACATCTCAGGAGGGCATTTGAAAAGTGAAGGAAATTTGGTATATCATTGAATCCGAAAAAGTCAAATTTTTCCATGGAAGAAGGAAATATCTTAGGGTAAATTGTTTGAAAGGAAGGGATAAAGGTAGACCCCAGCAGAGTTGAGGGGATCTTGAAAATTTGCATACCCAGAAGAAAAAAGGAAGTACAATCCTTCCTGGGCAAAGTGAATTTCCCGAGGAGATTCACTCCTAATATAGCTAAAATCATAAAGCATATCACCAACATTCTAAAGAAGGGGAATGAAATCAAGTGGATTCGTGAGGCTAAACAATATTTTGAAGACATCAAAGTGGCATTGACGAAGGCTCCTGTACTGGCTAGTCCCAATTTTGAGAAAGATTTCATACTATTCTCTTTCACCTCAGAACACACAATTGCAGGTGTATTACTCCAGAAAGATGACCGAAATTTTGAGAAGCCCATAGCATACTACAATAATACATTAAGAGATTCTCCTTTGAAATATGACATAATGCAGAAGAAATCGTATGCTTTAGTCAAGGCATTGAAAGAATTCAGGGTTTACATCCTACATTCACATACAACTCCTTATGTTCCCAACATCCCAGTGAAAGACATCTTGACATAGCCCAATCCTAAAGGAAAGAGGGGGAAATGGATTGCAGTGCTATTAGAATATGATCTTGAAATAAATCCCACGAAGTTGATCAAAGGACAAGGGGTAGCAAGGTTGATGGCATAGACGAATTGTGAACTTTTAGGGATTAATTTCACAGCAGACCTGTCAAAAGTTACAGAAAAAAAAGGGCGACTCCAAAAATATCTCAGAAATTTCTTGACTCTACATGGTATGCAGATATCATATTTATGTTGAATAATTTGCAGGCGCCTCCTGAGTATAGTGAAACAAAATCCAGATTCTTGAAACTAAAGGAAAGAAAATTTTGTATTGTAAATGAATTATTGTACTAGAAAGATCTAGGAGGAATTTTGTTGAGTTGTTTGATAGAAGAAGAAGCAGAGAGAACCATCAGAGAGTTCCATAAAGGTGACTTTGGAGGTCATCATTATTGGAAGAAAATTGTGCACAAAATTTTGAGGGTTGGATTTTATTGGCCGATCATTTTTCCTGATGAAAGAGGTTTCAAAATGCCATGAATGTCAAATCTTTGATGGAAAAGGGAAATCACAGTCTTTTCCTTTAAAACCCATTTCAATGGAAGCTCCTTTCAGACAATGGGGCCTAGATTTTATAGGGAAAATCCATCCACAATCCTCTACCCAACACAAATGGATCCTGACAGCGACTGATTATTTCACTAAGTGGATTGAGGCAGTTCCCACCAGAAAATTTATAGATGATGTCATCATTCGATTATTAGAGGATAATATTATGTCCATATTTGGATACCTGATCAAAATTATAACAGAGAATGCAACAGCTTTCAAGTCTAAGAAATTGGAAAAATTCTGCAGTGATTACAACATCACCCTTGGTCATTCCACATCATATTACCCTCAAGGGAACGGGTTGGCTAAATATTCGAATAAAATCTTGGTGACAATCATCAAAAAATTGGCACAAAAATCTCATCCACGCACTTTGGGCTGACAAGATATCCCCAAAGAGATATATTGCCACATCTCCTTTCCAGATAGTTTATGGTACATAATATATCTTTCCTACTACATTGGGATTGTCGGTAATAAAGTTGTTACAAGAGAAAGAAGGAAAAAAAAATGTCGATCAGAGAAGAGATGATGATTTCATCCATGTACAATAGACTAAAGAAAAGGCCTTCAATAACTCTTAGCTACGTCAAGACAAGATCAAAAAAGATTTCGATAGACATACCAAGGTGGATGACTTCAAACCAGGAGACTGGGTGCTGAAATGGGATGCTAGAAATGAAGATAAAGGAAAACATGGGAAATTTGATAACCTATAGTTGGGTCCGTTCAAAATTGCAGCTTACCATGAGAGAAATGCCTATTTGTTACAGGAAATTAATGGAGAACTCACTGGAGGAGGGCCTGTGAATGGCAGGTTCCTCAAGCATTACATTTTTTGAAAACTCATCACCCCACCATTCATTGTATATAATCATTTTACTTTTTCTTTATGCATGAAAAGTTGGAATAAAAGCAGCATAGTTGAAGCCCGAGGTGAAGGCCCTGAGCTATGTTGGGCAGATTTTAAGTTAGTTGAATAAAGATTAGCAGATTCAGATCACACTAATAGATCATAGCTCAATGGGTAGGGACTTAGTCTTCAGTTCATTTCTACCTCGTAGGGAGGATAACATCCCTAGTTGGAGCCTATGTTATCATCATAACATTTTTCAGATCAGGATCCAAGTCTCAGAGATTTAGCGAAAATCTACATTGTTGTGGAAGTGTGATAGTTTGGAGGATAAGGACTTATATGGAGGCATGTGGAATAATATAGAATAGGTGCGAAAGGTAAGACTCGATGGACCATCGATCTTGGAGAAGCTCGGATCAATGGCTAAGGAACATATCGAGGAATGAAACAGCGCGGAAGATAATTGTCTGAAGATGGGCTGGGGAAAACCACCATGGTTTCATTCGTGGATGAATGGTGCCTCTATAGGTACATCGGGGTGAAAAGTGGTCTACCTTAAAACCATTTTCTCCAGCCCCCAGTGTCAATAGTTTTTGGGGCATGGTAGACTGTAGATATTAGAGCGATCTAGATCAATGACTAAAACTGATATCAGCGATTGAAGTAGCACAAGGATTAATCATTCGAATGCGGGCTGAGGAAAACTGTCATGGTTTCATTCGTGGACGTGTCGCACCTCTAGAGGTACATCAAGGCAAAAAGAGGTGTACCTTAAAACGTTTTCTCCAACCCCTGATGTCGATAAACACGTATAAAAGGATAGCCCCCGACATTATTTTATGATATTTTGAAGCATTCAAATGTTCGTAAATTGGCGCAAATCATCCATTCAAAACTCAAGATCAAAACTGAATCAGATTCGTGCTTTCTTCACTGCTTAATAGGTATTTTTCACCATGGCCGCTAATCATGTTGTTTTATCCGTGAATGAACAAGACATCGCCTCTAGAGAAGAAGCCCTAATTGACAGGGACTCCGACATTTTCGACATAGAGATAACAGTCTCGCCTGTTTCTATCTCCAGTTCAAATTTGTTAGATAATGTTGGAATGCACATACCTTTCCTCGAAGCGGCTCAAGCCTCCATTACCCCTTACATACTAGAAATAGTCTTTCCTTTCCCTGAATTTTTAAGATGGTGTGTAGAGAGATATTCCTAGGAAGAAAGAGTCATTTTGAATAAATTAGGGTCATAGGTTTTATGCAAAATAGATAGCACATAACTTTGGCACACCCTCAGTATACCAGAGTCCTCCCCCACAGTGTCAGAGCCCTTCGAGGAAGAGAAGATGATCACAATTTATAGAGAATGCCCACCATAAGTAAAAAACATGTTTTAGCAAACCATTGTCAAACCTGAACACCATTCAGAGAGTCTGTTGTTACCTACAAGTGTAAGCGTCATGGTCATCGAAGTCCAGTGGGCTTGTTCTCTGCTAATTCAAATTTTAGGGTTAGATAATGATAAGTTCATGGTAGAAGTCATGTTAGGTTTCTTGTTGAACTTCCTTATGTCAGAATCTGGTCAGTCGATCTATGTTGATTTTGACAAATTCATAGCTGATAATATGCGTCAACAACTGGTTAACTTCAATTCATTGGGACACTTCAGATACTACAGGCACTTGTTGAGAATGTTCATGGAATCTAACAAAAATGAATTTCCTGAGACCGCATTTATTTTGACTGAATGTAAAAGGATCACCATGCTTATTTTCATCAATAAGATTATGTCTGGGGTGTACAGTCTTATCTTCGGTTCAGACCTGCCAAGGGATATGGAGGAAATGAAAATATCTTTACAACCAAATCCAGAGAGCAAGGTAGGACATTGGATGTTGTTCATACAGTCTATTGTGATTTGGGTATATGGATATCAGGAAGGACCTTATCTTTTACCAATATTTTTAAATCCCATAACCTTTTCTTTGGAGTTCATCAGACAAAGGATCATCTGAGAGATAGAGCATTTTATGAAAGCACACAAGGCTTATAACTTAAAATTTCCTTTCATAGTGGGACCCTTTGTGGTAAAGAGAAAGTCTTGTTTGCATCAGATCCAATACAAACTCAGTGAATTCAAGTTCACACAGTTGCAAGGGAGGAAATATGATCCACATAAGATCATATCAAAGAGAAGATTGGTGAGAAGACAAGGCCCCTATGAATATGAGCATGTTGAAGGATTCAATAAGCTGGCCAATCTAGAAACCTGTGTAGATATGGAGGTCACTCTACAGCATGATCGTACAAAACAAATAGAACCAACCCCTCAATAGAGACCAACATAGAAACCTTCCCATAGGTTTGTTGTCAATGCTCCTAAAATGAGTGTTTATAATAATAGGAGTAGTTCAGAGGCCCTGGGTGCCAGTAGTCAGCAAGATACTCCCAAGAAAATGAAAATTACACCACCCTCTCAAGTAGTCAACCTAGAAGAAGAAGATCCCAAAGGGAAAATTTTCATGGAGATGGTGGAAGGTGAAACCAATAATGAAGAAGTTGGTACAAGGAGCATGCCACAAAGTGAAAGAAGCACAAGAGTTTTCAGCAGCAAGAAACACATATTTAGCAAGACACCTGGAACAATTTATCAATCCAAGGAAGATTTAATGAACTAGTATGTTGTGAAAGGAAGTATGGCCAACAGTGAAATAAGAGACCTTTTACCTGAAGTAGAGAATATTTCCCAACATAAGGCTTCCTTACTCTTAGTCAGGGATGTGGAAAGATAGACATTTAACATAGCAGTGGCTGATGATGATAAGGTGTCTAAGATCAAAATGAACTATGAAAATATTGGTTCCCCTAACAAAGTAAAGCTCCATAGAAATTTCAGTGACATGCTATATTCAAATTATTTGAGCTTAGGTCTGAGGGTTGCAATATTGACAACACATGCACTCAAAGTAGATGGACAATTGAAATAGGAAAAGGCATCTTGCAAAGCCTGGATGACATAGGTCAAAAGGTTAGAATCTGAAGGCCCTCAAGGGGTAAAGGCTTCTCTGGATAAGAAATATAAGATGATCCAAATCCTAAAGAAAAAGATAAATATGTCCCCTACAGATCATCCACAAACAACAGAGCTAACTTCTTTGGAACATGAGAAGGAAGCATTCAGACAAGAAACACTCAATTACAAAGCTAAAGTGTTGCAGTTAGAAAATGAGAAAGAGAATTGGTCACAAGAATAGGTAGCAACATCAAATATGGTTTTCATTGTACCTGCTAATACATAGGTTAGATCAAGAACTGAGGGGTTGGTCCAAGCTATGTCTCGGGTAAGATTAAAACTAGGGGAGATCAAGGGTCTCAAAGAGGTCATAGAAAATTTGAAACAAGAGATGAAAGTGAAAGATGAGAAGATGGCTCAACTCCGCAAAGATAATCAATATTTGCAAGAGAGAGTGAACAATATGAAAACAAGGTTAAAGGGAAAAACACTATTACAGGGAGTTAAACATGTGATATGGGATGTTATTGCTGTAGAGGCTGTTAAATTCATGTTTTATCTTAATTTTATAAATGAAAAAGACAACGTGGCTGCTACGACCTGGAGCAGATGTACTGTTGTTAATGAAGTATTATCCAAGAAGCTCTCAGAATGGGCCCAAAGTGCTATTTCCTTGCGAAATTATGTGCCAACTGCTTATCTTCAAACTATCGGGGTAAAGGACAGGACTGCGTTGATCATTTGGGCTAGGAGGATCATCGCCAAGGATAACCTTCTCAAATTGGTCAAGAAAAAGGCTATGCAAATGGAGCACAACATACAGGAGTTTAAGGATGCATTTGAAAAATTGTTTATTAAAGGCATCCCACCATTTTTGGATGTCAAAGGTTCATTATACAATCAAGAATACTATAATTCTCTCCTCATTCAGTGTAGAATGGACCATTCTAAATTTGAATCTATGGAAGAAAGTCTGAAAGGCCCAAGTCTGGTAGAGTATTTGGCTACAGACTTTGAAATTTTGAATAAGTTTAAAATGATGAAGGTTGGCCTGCCGACTATGTCCTATGCCACATGCATTGACTTGGAGATTTTGATTAAGGAGACGATGGATTACGAAATTCCCTCTTATTCACAATGGAAGGAAATCGTGTGGCTGGGTAAGACAAAGTGCAGTATCCACGGAACCAATAAGTGATCTCCAGGTGTCACCAAATTTGTAAATTCGATAGAATATCAGAGTGAGACAGATGGTGCAAAGGAAGCAGAACAGTCAGAAAAATTGTCCCTAATTTTGAAGATTTTTTTTTAATCATTGTAAATCATTTCATATACCAAAATTGTCACTCGAAATTGTTTTAGAAGCTGAAATGATTCAGTTTCAACCATTGTAATCGAATTGTATAAATATTGGGATACTTGAATGAATTAATGTTGGCAGAAGTGCAAGAGAACTTTTTGGTTGTTTCAAACTCTATTTGTAATTTTCTGAATCTGAATTGAATATAAATGAAAAATATTTTGAAGTCTCTATGAAAAGATTCTAAAGGGTGGTGATATGAGCTTTGTTTCCCTTCATCGTATGTATTTTCCATGACCTGTCATTTCATTTACATTTTCTTCTATTTAAACTGGATAGTTAAAGGCCCAGAATTCATCTTATGATGCTCTCGACTTAAACAATTTAAACTATATGATTGTCTTCTTAACTAATTCGAAATTCATTACAGTAATGCTCTGATGAAATTATTTTTTTTATTTATCTTCCTACACTCTATTTAAATTTAAGAATAACTTAGATTCATCGCCTCATTTAGACTTTATCCTCTGGAGAGTTCTATCAGTTGATGCATTGTTTTCGTTCACTTTCAGAATTTTGACTCCATATCCCTAAGTGTTCCTCCCCTTCTTTACCAACAACTTTATTAAACCCCCCAAAAAACAAACTAAATCTAGCCACCAATTGTTTAAATAAATATCCAATGACACGAGAGAGCCCTCTCTGAGTTGAGCAGGCTAGTGCCTCATCTCTAAATATGGGTGAAACAATTACCTCTGTGGTTAGTCTTTTAGCCGAAGAAAATTTACAGAGTGCTAACATAGCCCATAACCACCATAATATTTAACCCTTCTAATCCTTAACCATTATAACCACTAATTATTAACACCTAATGAATATATCTCATAATTTCCTAACCCCTATAACTCTTAACCATAACTGATGCAGGATCATTGTATAAATCCAAAGCACACGCCTAGCTAAAGAGACAACTGGACGCACAGATGCAAATAGGACACGTTTTTGTGAAAACATTTTTAATTTTGAAATCTGGAGCATTAATGTAATAGCTATATGAAGCGTACTTTCATTTATATCTTGGAGATATGAACAGATATGGAGCGATAGCTCTCATCTGCTGGATGTAATAGGAATTTATGGTTGTTTAATGCAAGTAGGTAGATATGAATGTTAGATTAGATAGTTTAGAAGCGTAGGAGGGAAAACGGATGATAGACACCCTCACCCTTGTATCATTGTAACATTATTATCATTCAGAATGGATAAGTTGTGGATTTGTAGAAGAGAAGAGAGGAGAACAGAAAAATTTATGCATTTTTTGTTGTTCATATTTACCATGTACAGGAGCACTGGAATTAATAGAAGAAATCTTTGATTCCAAATCTATGTGTTTGTTATGGTTGTTGGAACCACCTGTTAAATGGTATGTTGCAGGCTTGTTTGTATTCTCTGTATGCATTTATTTCAATGCTATGTGTGCTTGTAGGTTCTGTAACTCTATGTTGAATGTTTGAATTCTGGTAAGGGAAGAATGAGTTTCAATTGTTTCTTTCTCTGAGAACTCTTGTAAAGAGTGCAGTGGAGGGTCCGCAAGGAGTGTGTCGACCAAAATCTGAATTTCATCTCAGAACTCTAAGAAGAGATTCAAATTTCATTTTTTTCAGACTCAAGAGTCATGCAAGGTGTGCATCGGTCAAGTGAAGACTTGGGTTTTACAAATCCAAGAGGAAGATTGAGAGACTATTGTTGCAAAGAGTGCGCAGGGTCGAAGACTCAAATAAACAAAGGTTATTTGAAAGTTTTCCGCAAAGATTGTGTGTAGGGATCCTTTTGGAAGTTTGAGTTTATAAGAGAAAACTCAGGAGGGATTTAACCTTTGAAGTGGTCAAAGGGAGACAAAGGTAAAAAATCATCTCATAGAATTCAAGTTTAGGAAGGAGAACACCGAGTCATTTGGGCATAAGTCATTGAGAAGTAAATTGGGTTGTCAGAATTCTCCGTGGAGAACTCACGAAATCGTGAGGACCGTAGGATCTAGAGGAGCTACAAGGTGGTTAAGAGTTGGACAAAACCACCACCCTAATATCAAGAATCAATATGGACGGTTGATTGTGGTCAGTTTGGGCCATTAGATAATTTCATGAATTTAGGATTCGCAAGTTTGGAGTGCAACCCAAAATCCTTGGTCACTCTAATTCCCCAATCACGAAAGGGATAATCAAGTGTGGGATCAAATGGCGGGAACACTTCATGGAGAAGTGTCGAAGACCCGAGAGCCATCGCATCTTGCAAAGAAGTGAGGGGGTTAAGGAGAGTGCCTTTTCAATCACCCATAAGCTCAGGAGAGATAGTGACAGTTGGATCCAATTCAACGAGAGTCATCGGATCTTGTACGAATTCGCATTTCGGGAATTCGGGGACTGGAGTGACAAGTGAATTTGGGGTCGAGAGTCGTGAACTCCTGGTTCATGAAATCCCAAAAATATCTCGACCGTTGGATCAAGGGAGGCACGCAACCATCGATCTCACCGAAGGTACGATTTCAGAGTCGGGGATCCATAGAAATAGAGGAACGACTGTTGGTTGTTCACTCGAGTCCCGAAAGTTGGAACTAGTGGGTAACAGGTGGCATGTGCTTGTCACATTGGAGGAGTCAACCTTCATTGAAATTTCACATTTTGGTTATTGCAAGAGTTGTGGCATTGCGTCGAGAACCTCCAACTCGTGAAGCCCAAAATATTTCACAGGCTTAAACAAAGGGTTTAATTAACTCTTGGAATGGTTTGGAAAAGATAATGTGTTGATCTTGGCCCGAGGGCAGGGGGTCTGCGCCAATTGTGGTATCAGAGCATAGAACAAATTCTTTTCTTTCTGTAGTAGAGAGAAAAGGGGATAATTTTACAGCCATGCCACCCAGAAGAAGAGAAAGAGAAATACCTGATCCAACAATGGAAAGGGAAATGCGTGAATTATGTGCCAGGCTTGATGCTATGGAGACAAAACAGAGGCACACAGTTGATGTTGGGGATATCAATGAAGCTGGAAGTGAAAATGAAGTTGGAAATGAAGGAGAAGAAGTTGCAATCGAATATGCTGCAGAAGAACACCTATTCCAGGTTGTTGCAAGGATATGTGCTAGGGAAAAAATGGACATTCCAGTGTACGAAGCCAACTTGGATGTTGAAGAACTTATAGATTGGATTAGAGCTCTAGACAAATACTTTGACTATGAGGATGTCGAGGAAGACAAGAAAGTCAAACATGTTGTTACTAGAGTTAAAGGGCATGCAGCGCTGTGGTGGGATGAACTGCAGGCTGACAGACATTGCAAAGGCAAGCAAAAAATCAAGAACTGGGATAGAGTGGTTGCAAAAATGAAAACCAAGTTTATACACAGGGATTATCAAATCACTCTGTTTCGAAGTATGTAGAATTTGAGATAGAATTTGATGTCAGTGAAAGAATACACTGAAGAATTCTACAGGATAAACATCAGAGAAGGTCATCGGGAAAGCGATGATGAAAACATTTCCAGGTACATGAATGGTCTGCGATATGACATTCAAGATGAGATGAGCATGATAACCATTCGAAATGTGGAAGATGCTTATCAGATGGCTCTGAATGATGAAGAGAAGCTAAGCCAAAAGCAAGGTCAAAGAGGCTGAAGTAGAAGTCAAAGAAGAGGCAAGATAATTGCCCAGGACAAAACTCAGAAACCTAAGGAAGAGGAGAAGAAACCTCAAACTCAACCTGAGAGAGGAGGAAGCTCACAAGGAAGGAGGTATGATAATAGAAATACTTTTCCTTGAGCCAGAGGAAGAGGAAGAGGCAAAGGAGGTGAAGTGAAATGCTTTGTCTGTGGAAAAATCAGACATAAATCCTATGAGTGTCCAGATAGGAAGAAATATGGTGGTGAAACTCATATTTCCAAAGCTCAAGGATGGAATGTTGAGGCAGAGAACACTGAGGGTGGAATATCCTTAATGATGAGGAAAGTTTTCTTGAAACTGGAGAAGAAACCAAAGAACCCAACCCAAAGAAACAGTTTGTTTCAGACTGCTTTCAAAACCAAACACAGGGTATGCAAGGTCATAGTGGACAGTGGTAGCACATATAAGCTCGTATATATAGATATGGTAGAAAATATGGAGCTGGAGACTGTTGTACATCCAAGCCCATACAGAGTTTCATGGCTACAAAAAGGACATCAGGTAAATGTCACTAAACAGTGTTTATTTGAAATTAAAATAGGAGGATATAAAGATGAGATATTATGTGATGTCACTCCCATGGATGTTTTTCATCTATTTTTGTGTAGACCATGGAAATATGAAAAAAACGTGGTTCATGATGGGAGAGAGAACACATACACCCTAGAAAAGAATGGTAGGACGCACATTTTGCTACTAATTAATGATAAAGAGGTGAAAATAGATATGAGCAACATTATACTTCTCATGATTGGGAATGAACTTCTCAATGAGGTTAAGAATAAGGAAGACACACAATTTATTGTGGTCAGGAAGCCCAAAATTGTTTTGACTGACATGAGAATACATGATTTACCAGAAGAAATCCAAGAATTGTTGGAAGAATTTGTTGATATAGTAGTGGATGAACTACCTTGTTCGTTGACACCTATAAGGAGTATAAGCCATCATATCGATCTTATACCTGGAGCCAGTTTTCCAAACAAAGCAGCATACAAGTTGATGTCGCAGGAGAATGAAGAAGTTAGGAGAC
Organism: Picea engelmannii; assembly: GCA_009831015.1. Taxonomy (NCBI): domain Eukaryota; kingdom Viridiplantae; phylum Streptophyta; class Pinopsida; order Pinales; family Pinaceae; genus Picea; species Picea engelmannii. The sequence goes on along the minus strand of WSFP011481235.1, from coordinate 1,405 downwards.
AAGTCCATGACTTAATGGACAAAGGATTGATTCGGGAGAGCTTGAGTCCATGTGTTGTTTCGACAGTGCTCAGCCCAAGAAAGGATGGTGGCTGGAGAATGTGTACAGACTCAAGAGAAATCAAAAAAATTACCATCAGGTATAGGTTCCCATTGCCAAGGATGGACGACTTGATGGATTGCTTGAGTGGAACAATTTTTTTTTCAAAACTTTATTTGTAAAGCGGATATCATCAGATTAGAATGAGAGAAGATGATGAATGGAAGAAAACATTCAAGAAAAATGAAGGACTGTATGAATGGCTTGTCATGCCATTTGGCTTAACGAATGCACCCAGTACTTTCATGAGGTTGATGAACGAAGTCCTGAAGGATTTCATTGGGAAATTCGTCCTTGTATATCTTGATGATATATTAATTTTCAGAATAACAGAAGCAGAACACTTAAAGCATTTAGCTACAGTGATGAGGAGGTTACAGCAAGAGAAATTGTTGATTAATATGAAGAAATCATCATTTATGAGGAAAAAACTCATTTATTTGGGTTTTGTTATCTCTGCAAATGAGTTGAAAATGGATCCGGAAAAGATAAATTTGATTAAGGATTGGCCATTGCCGAAAAGCATATTTTAAGTTCAAAGCTTCCATGGTTTGGCTAGATTCTACAGAAAATTCATCCGAAACTTCAGTTGAATTAGAGTACCGATGATGGATATGGTGAAGAAAAGACATAAATATTTTCACTGGATGGAGGAAGCAGAGAAGAGTTTCAACCTGCTGAAGAAGAAGATCATTGAGCAACCAATTCTGGTTTTGCTATATTTTAGCAAGACATTCCAGGTCAGGTGTGACGCAAGTGGATTTTCCATTGGAGAGGTCTTGAGCCAAGACAACAAGCCAATCACGTATTTCAGTGAAAAACTGAAGGAAGCAAAGATCAAGTACTCCACATATGACAAAGAATTCTATGCAGTCATACAAGCACTGAAGAAATGGAGACACTATTTGGTTCCCAAGGAGTTCGTTTTGTACAATGATAATCACACTTTTCAATTCATGACTCGATAGGAGAAGTTGAACCAAAAACATGCTAAATGGGTTGAATACATGCAGAATTTTACTTTTGTGATTAAGCATATTTCTGGAACTGCTAACAAAGTTGTTGACGCTTTGAGAAGGAAATGTTTGCTTATGCAGAAATTCAAAGTCAAGACTTTGAGTTTTGATAACCTTAAGGAAATGTAATGACCCTTAATTATTAATATGATTAATTTAATAAATAATCCTAAAAATTAGCTAAACTATAATTAATTATTAAATAACCTTAACTAATTATCTGTTATTAATTAATTATTTTGATTATGATTAGTTTGAGTTTGATTAACTCTTTAATTAAGGGTTAATGA
>WSFP011481231.1:0-16144 GCA_009831015.1 Picea engelmannii | reverse complement strand
TGTTTTCTCTAGCACCTACTAGAAGGAAGCACCAACTCCCTGGTTTCTCTAGCACCCACTAGAAGGAAGCACCAACTCCCTGGTTTCTCTAGCACCCACTAAAAGGAAGCACCAACTCCCTAGTTTCTCTAGCACCCACTAGAAGGAAGCACCAACTCCCCGGTTTCTCTAGCACCCACTAGAAGGAGGCAAAAACTTCCTAAGTGTTCCAACACCAATTGGATGGAAGCACCAACTTCCAGTCACACAAGCACCAACCTGTAAAATAGAGAACAACAGTTCTCCCTTGCACCACCCTGCCACCCTGGTTACTCTGGATGCAACCAGATGGAAGCTACAACTCCCTGTGTTTAAGAACCCACTTGAACCTCTGAGGACAATAGTCCTCCCTAGCACCTCCCAACCACCCTGAAATACAAATTTTTCTATATATAAATTTATCACAGTGATACAATATTTATCAATGGCTTACCGGTCTCATCAGTGTTCTACTACACTGCTCTACTCTACCTGCATCTATGTCTTCCTGCACACCATACTTATGCTTTATGTTCTTCTGCCATTTATGCTCTATGTGCCATGTCCCTTCTATGCCCCATTCCCCTTTTGTGCATTCCAGTTACTGCACTCTGCCTCCTTCTACACACCTGAATCACTCTCAACAACAACAACCATCTCTTCTTTGTTCTTCATTCTTATAGTCTCTATGCACCTTGTGCATGCTATATGCACAATGCTTCTACATGCTCTACCCATGCCATTGTTCTCCACATCTGGATATTCCCTGCTAGTCCACATTGCCACCACTTCACTCCTTCGATCATCAACACACTCTCTTTGTTATGCATGTTCTCCTCATGTCGAGTCCTCTTCCTGATCATCATGGAAATTCCTCATCTTTTCTGGCGGTTATACCCATGCGTTCATCATCACTGGGTGTTATGATGAGATTCATTAACCTATCTAGTAGTCGAGACTCTTCGTCTTTTCTATCATAGTCAATCTCATCCCCTATGTTGCAGTTATAGGCTTCAATGTTCTTCGATCTGTCAATCGCCTCTATGAACAGTCTTCATTCCACTGGAAGATGCCTTGAGACTCCTCAGCTCCTCTGGCAATCACAATGAGGCCTCTTTGACTTTTCTGTGCAAAAACAATCATTGTTTTCTGGAACCTACACTATGAACCTCTTGAGCCTTAAGCCTTTGGCACCTTTCACCTTCCCTTTCACATGTGGCCTCAGGCTGTGACCACATGCCTGTTCAGAAAGTGCTTTCGTGATTCACATTTTGACAATTCCTTTTGTGAGGCATCTCGACTCTCCAAGTCGTGATCTCTGAAATGGAGATTAGCTTCATGCTAGCTCCTTCCTTGAGCCTTCATTGATGTCACCATAGGTTATGACCAGGGGCCAATTATAAACATGCATTTCGCATTTCGCATTTTGGGGATTCTGTGAAGAGTCGTCTTGACTCTCCATGTCCCAAACTTCGAAATGGATCTTTTCTTTTCGAGCTCTTCTCTATAGCTCTTTGACGATGTGAGCACCGACGGTGACCAAGCGCTTATCCATAAAGCACTTTCATAATTTCTCATTTCGGCATTCATATGGTGAAAGGTCTCGACACTCCAAGTCGCGATCACCGAAATGGAGCTTGGTTACACTAGCTCCTTCCTCCATCTTCTGTAGATGTGACCACTGGATTTGACCACAGCCTTATTCGAAAATGAATTTCAGTGTTTTGGCATTTCGACATTCTTGTGGTGAAGTGTTTCAACACTCCAACTCTCGGTATCTGAAACCTACACCAAAAGGTGTTTTTCGCATTTCGGCATTTCGACATTTCGTCATTCCTATGGTGAAGTTTTTTGACACTCCAACTCCTAGTATCTGAAACTCCGAAATGGAGTCAGATCAATGGTTTGGTATTTCGACGCTTTGCATTTCGGCGTTTCAACATTTCTATGATGAAGTGTTTCGACACTTCCAAATCCCGCTATCCGAAACTCTTAAATGGAGTTAGATGAACGGTTCGGTATTTTGGCGTTTCACATTTCGACATTTCGACATTTATGTGATGAAGTGTTTCGACACTTCCAACTCCCGGTATCCAAAACTCCAAAATGGATTCAGATCAATGGTCCACGATCTCCCTTTGATCAATGACTTAGATTAAATCCTTCTTTCACATTTCGCGATTTCGAGAGGTTATAGCACCTCCTTCCTTTGAATTTCCAGTCAGCGAAATGTTGATCTGTGACCATGTGTCATGCCTGAAGATGGATGGTCCTCCTTCTTTCAGGATTTTGTAAGACCGCTTCTCCTAGCACTTTAAATAACATGCAGTTTCTCCTGGATGCAATGATGGTCGGACCCTATGCTCAGGTCTAACACCCGAAATATGTCCTCCATCTTTTAACTCCTCTTGTCTAGATTCAGATCTGACGGTCATCGGGAATTCTGAATGGGATCCAACAATCACTATTTATCTTCATTGTTATGCTTCTAATCTTTCCATGCCATCATCGTTGTTGATCTTCCTTGCTTGCATGTTTTCCATTATTGTCTCCCAACTGTAAACCTGCCAACATCGCTACTATTCTTTCCTGTAACCATACCTTCATCGTTGTTGTTCATGCCATCAACAACTCTAAACATGCTATTGTTTTTGTTGTTATTTCCTGTAGACATGCCATCTTTGTAAACATGCCAACAATTTCCCCCTTTAGCATTGATGGAAACCCTAAATGGTTGCACTAGTCTGTTTAGACCTCCAACTATAGCATCCAATTTGGACCACTCCTTTTCTCCCCCTTTGACATCAATTTCAAAGAAAACATGCTCCCCCCGAGTTGTTGCAGTATGTTTAAGAGGTATCAGAGATTCAACCAACACAAACTCCCCTTGACATGATGGATTTTCTTATTTGAGTCCTACAAAATATTTGTATCTAAACCAGTCTTCTCCTTCTGATTCTTGGACCTGTTCATCTTCAGCTTCTACTGTATCCTCTGTAGAATACTCAATATTTCTCACCTCTCTTACTGGGACTCCTTCATCAGCCTTTTCTTGTCATAACTGGATGAGTCCCCTTGTCACTATTATCTCTCTGCTTCTGACTATTTTCCGCCTTTGTTCCTAAAATGTTAGCTTTCCTTGACAAGGTCTTTCCTCTTGTTATCTCTACATGATGTCATGTATATCATTTTGTAAAACAAAATGTTGTTGTTGAAGATGTTGTTGTCCTACTGACACACTGCGTAAATGTAGCTCGTACTTTTCAAACGACCCTTGGCTCTCCCCATTTATTCTCATCGATCTTTATTACTGCAATTTCATTTTTCTTCCATGATGCATACAATCCAAGTCTTTTATGACCATATTCAATCACAATAAAAAACCGCTACAACCACTCTCATACCTGCTTTTCTTTTTCACAGACGAAGGACCTGTATCAAGTTTGTTAGGAGTATTGATTTCTTCCTTGTTGTATCCAATACCAGATTTGTAATTTGGTGATCTCTGACTATCCAAGAGATTATCCAAGGTCATGGAGCTGTTTAAGAACTTGCTTTGGGTGTTTGACTTCTCAACCTTCAAAAATTCAACTTCCATCTGATGACATGATTCTTCTTCTACTTCTTCCATGGGATAGATGCTAACTAAAAATTCTTTTATTGTATTTGTGTCTTCTTCTTTACTTGCAGGGGAGGATTCAATATCAACATCATTAATTGTCATTATGCCTTTATTCACCACTTGTCCCGAGTTTACATTTACCTTACACTCTTTGTACATGAACACCTATTCATTGCCTCTATCACACTTTTGACTTGTACTGAGCAAATTATGTTTCAGACCAAACACAAGCAGACCGTACTAGGCATCTCCTTTGTCATTACTCAAACTCACCATCCCTCTATCCTTTATTTTACCTGGTTCATCATTTTCAAGGATCACATTTATTGTTTTTCTTTTACTTATGGACATAAGATTATCCTTGTCTCTAGTCATGTGTTTGGAACATCCACTTTCTATATTCCTGGAGGTCTTTTGTTTTTTAGTATAAAGTGCTAGACCACATCTTTCACTATCTTTCCTTTTCCATGTGCTAGCCTTTCTATCTAAGAATTTTATCCTTGGATCTACTTTGTAATTTTTCAGATGGCAGTTTGCAGCTTTGTGGCCAAAGTTGTGATAGTTATAGCATTCAAGCTAATTGTTCAATAGGTCAAATTTATTATTGCAGCACTGTCTACTCATTGATTGTTTATTATTTCTTGACCTCCTCAGTTGCATGTCTCTAGACTTAATTTGGCAATTTACAATATGTGATGGTTTGTTACTTGGTTGTATCATTCTTTGTTGTGGCAGATATTTATTCCTTGGAAATCTTAATTGCTCATGTCTAAGTCTTAAGGAACAATTTACAGCTTTGTGACCAAAGTTAGAACAGTAGAAACAATATCCATAGAAAAAATCTTTGTACCTGGAAAATGGTTGTCTTCTTTGAGAAAATCGATTTCTTCCATGCTGATGATTTCCTTGAGCAGGGAGTGTATTATTTCCTTGTTCTACAGATTCAATTCTGGCACCTTTTTCTTTATTCCTCCTGGGTGGTTGATTATCTTCCTTTGTTTCTGCAGGTTTGTTGTCGTCATTGGTTATAGATTTGACAAACTTGATGAAGTCTTTGTTGCTTGGATGACCACTACTTAATCCCTCTTCATTACCCAAACTTGTTTTCAACTTTGGATTCCTTTGTTGATTCAGAATGGTGGCTAAGCCTTCTAAGGCTTTGATACTTGATAGATTCTGATGATACAAGGCTTGAAACTTCTCCAACTCTTTCCTAGTTTTCACTACTTCTTCTTCTAGAGCTTTACATCATGCCTTCTTTTCTGATAATTGTTGTTTTAGAATGTCCTTGATTTTCTTTGCCTCTTCTAATTCCACTTTTAGCATGGCAAAGTCTTCATCGGGTTGTTTACTATCTTTCTCGAACTGTATCAACAATGTTTTTTGCTTTCTACTCTTAATTTTAAGTCTGTCAATCTCTTCCAGTGCACTGATCAGTTCTCCTTCCATATCAACAATAGCTTCTTCTTCATTAGCCTCACTTCCTGTGATTTTATTATCATAATCATCTTGAGCCATAAACATGAATTCATTGTCCTTATCTTCACATGAGGAGTCACTATATTGGTACTTGCATGATCCTTTCTTTAGTCTTCTCACGATTGTTTCTTCAATTTCATCAGGCTCAGAATCTTCATTCTCATCTGCTTTAAATGATGCTTCTCTAGAGGTGGGTTTATCTCTAACTATCCTCATTTCATATGCAGTCAACGTTCCTATAATTTTATCAAAAGTCAAAGACTTTATATCATTAAGTTCTTCTATAGTTGAGACCTTTGGGTTGAACCTATCTGGCAGAGATCTCAAAATTTTCTGAACTAAAGAGGTTTCCTCAATTTTTTCACCAAGTTCTTTCATTGCATTTACTAGTTCTTCAATTCTCAGAAAATACTTCCCAATGGTTTCATCTTCTTTCATCTATAAATTTTCAAACTATAGTTTGTAGGTTTGAAGCTTGACATCTTTTACCTTCTCATTACCTTCATAACTGCTAATGAGTTTGTCCCACATTTCTTTGACAGTTTCTAAATGCATAACTTTTACAAATTCTGCTTCTGCAAGCCCACTCAAGATAACATTCATAGCCTTAGCATTGAAGATGAATTCTAGCTTCTCATCCTTATTAGCTAGTACAACTGTCTTTACATAACCAGTATCTACCACATCCCATACATCTGCACCTAAAGCCATTATGAATGTTCTCATTCTAACTTTCCAGAAGGAAACGTTTGTTCCATTGAACAAAGGGGCCTTATTGGTTGAATTTCCTTCATGGCTTGACATGTTTAATCTCTAGGATCTACTCTTATATAAAAGGGGCCGGCTCTGATACCAATTGTTGGACAACTGAGGGGGGTGGGGTGAATCAGTTGTAACCGAGCTTAAACAATTATGCTCATTTTAAATTCATTACATAACTCTCAATGATGATCACAATAATGAAGGGAAGTAAGAAAAATAACATTCAACATCATTCACACATATGAGATACACAGAGACAAATATTTCGCAAGGAAACCCATAAAGTGTAAAAACCTCTTCTTCTTTATATGATAAGTAATCCTTACACTCTGTACATTATCATACTTATGAGCACCAACTCATAATGAGACTACAACCTATGTTTTGCAAGATGCAACTTGTTGAGAGAACCAACTCCCTATTTTCTCTAGGACCTACTAGAAGGAACCACCAACTCCCTGGTTTCTCTAGCACCCACTAGAAGGAAGCACCAACTCCCTAGTTTCTCTAGCACCCACTAGAAGGAAACAACAACTCCCTAAGTTTTCTATCACCAACTGGATGGAAGCACCAACTTCCAGTCACATAGGCACCAACCTGTAAAACAGAGAACAACAGTTCTCCCTTGCACCACCCTGCCACCCTGGTTTCTCTAGTTGGAACCAGATAGAAGCTACAAATCCCTATGTTCAAGCACCCACTTGAACCTATAAGGACAACAGTTCTCCCTAGCACCTCCCAACCACCCTGAAATATAAATTTTTCTATATATAAATTTATCACAGTGATACAATATTTATCAATGGCTTACCGGTCTCATCACTGTTTTGGTACAATACTCTGCTCTACCTGCATTAGTGTCTTCCTACACACCATACTTATGCTTTATGTTATTCTCACTTTTATGCATGGTGTGCCATGTCCCTTCTATGCACCATTCCTCTTCTTTGCATTTCAGTTGCTGCACTCTGCCTCCTTCTACACACCTGAATCACTCTCAACAACAACAACCATCTCTTCTTTGTTCTGCATTCTTACAGTCTCTGTGCACCTTGTGCATGGTATATGAGCAATGCTTATGCATGCTCTACCCCACGCCATTGTTCTCCACATCAGGATATTCCCTGCCACTCCACATTGCCACCACTTCACTCCCTCAAGCATCAACACACTCTCTCTATTATGCATGTTCTCCTTGTGTCAAGTCCTCTTCCTGATCATCATGGCAATTCCTCATCTTTTCTGGCGGTTATACCCATGCATTCATCATCACTAGGTGTTATGTTGATATTCCTTAGCCTTTCTAGCAGTTGAGACTCTCTGTCTTCTCTATCACAGTTGATCTCATCCCCTCTATTGCAGTTATAGACTTCAATGCTCTTCCATTTGTCAATTGCCTCTATGAATAGTCTTCATTCCACTGGCATACGCCTTGAGACTCTTCATCTCCTTTGGCAATCACACTGAGGCCTCTTTGATTTTTCTATGCAGAAACAATCAGTGGTTTCTGGAAGTTACATTGTGAACCTCTTGAGCCTTATTCCTTTGGCACCTTTCACCTTCCCTTTCACATGTGGCCTCAGGCTGTGACCACACACTGTTCAGAAGGTTCTTTCGCGATTCACATTTCGACAATTCCTGTTGTGAGGCATCTCGACTCTCCAAGTCACGATCTCTGAAATGGAGATTAACTTTGTGCTAAATCCTCTCTTGAGCCTTCTTCGATGTGACCATAGGTTATGACCAGGGGCCAATTCTGAACACACATTTTTCATTTTGTGTTTCGGGGATTCTGTGAAGAGTCGTCTCGACTCTCCATGTCCTAAAATATGAAATGGAGCTTGTCTCTTTGAGCTCTTATCTATAGCTCTTCGACGATGTGACAACTGGTGGTGGCCAAGCACTTATCCATAAATCACTTTCACAATTTCACATTTCGACATTCCTATGATGAAGGGTCTCAACACTCCAAGTCCCGATCACCGAAATGGAGCTTGGTTACACTAGCTCCTTCCTCCATCTTCCGCAGATGTGACCATTGGCTGTGACCACAGCCTTATTCAAAAATTCATTTCAGGGTTTTAGCATTTCGAAATTCCTGTGGTGAAGTGTTTCGACACTCCAACTCTCGGTATCTGAAACCTACACGAAAAGGTGTTTTTCGCATTTCGGCATTTCGACATTTCGACATTCCCGTGGTGAAGTTTTCTGACACTCCAACTCCTAGTATCTAAAACTCCGAAATGGAGTCAGATCAATGGTCTGGTATTTTGGTGCTTCGCATTTCGACGTTTCAACATTTCTATGATGAAGTGTTTCGACACTTCCAAATCTCGCTATCCGAAACTCCGAAATGGAGTCAAATGAATGGTCCAGTATTTTGGCGTTTCACATTTCGACATTTCGGCATTTCTGTGATGAAGTGTTTTGACACTTCCAACTCCTCGTATCCAAAACTCTTAAATGGATTCAGATCAATGGTCCACGATCTCCCTTTCATCAACGACTTAGATTAAATCCTTCTTTCACATTTCACGATTTCGAGAGGTTATAGCACCTCCTTCCTTTGACTTTCCAGTCAATGAAATGTTGATCTGTGACCACGTGTCATGCCCGAAGATGGATGGTCCTCCTTCTTTCAAGATTTTGTAAGCCCTCTTCTCCTAGCATTTTAAATAATGTGCAAGTTCTCCTGGATGCAATGATGGTCGAACCCTACTCTCGGGTCTAACACCCAAAATATGTCCTCCATCTTTTCACTCATCTTGTTTAGATTCAGATCTGACGGTCATCGGAATTTTGAATGGGATCCAACAATCACTATTTCTCTTCATTGTTATGCTTCTGATCTTTCCATTTCATCATCGTTGTTGATCTTCCTTGCCTGCCTGTTTTCCATTGTTGTCTCCCAACTGTAAACCTGCCAACGTTGCTACTATTCTTTCATGTAACCATACCTTCATCGTTGTTGTTCTTCCCATCAATAACTCTAAACATGTTATTGTTTTTGTTGTTATTTCCTGTAGACATTCCATCATTATTGCTTTTGTTGCCATCAATGACAAGCACACTCTTCTTGTAAACATGCCAACAATTAGTTTCTTCTATCAATCTTGAATTCGCAAAAAAATTATGGTTGTTTTGGTTTTTTTAAGACGTCATCATATCAATAATTTGATATTGTGTTGGCCCGCTATCATCTACAAAGGTTTTCACATGATCTCTCTCTTTAATATTGTGCACATAATTTTAGAACCTTATAAGTTTGCATACCTGAGGCTCTGCTTGATATTGAAATGTTTAAGTAAATATAAACTAAATAATATGGAATTTGTTTAAGTAAATATAAACAAATTATCTTCTGACTTGAACCTTCTATTGTCAAAATCCAAGTATATTACACACCTCTCAAAGTTTTTCCCACTTTTCAAGAGTTTCTCGATTTCCCTGCCATCTTCGCATGCTTTCCCAATGAAAATTGATGATGTTTTTATTAGCTTTGAAAATATTGGCATTAAAAGGTGAAAAGGTCGAGGGCATCTGCCATTAAAACACATTGAACCAAGATTTACCATAGATTGTATTATAATGTTTCAGCGTCCATTTTAAATACAATAAGGAGCAAAGGAATTTTTTCATCACCTTATGGCTACAACTTGACACCATGTTTATGGAGATACCCTGAATATTTTTAGGCACGTGGACCACCATTTTTTTTTTTTAACTTTAAGTTCTTGGTCATGTGTTGGGGAGAGAACTATATTTCAAACCAACAGATTGTCTAGATGGGCGACCATTTCCAAATATCTCTATCACCTAAAGTATTTTGAAATATGTTAACACTTCCCGACCCAATGCCTACTTTCAAGGGAGAGAATTGTAATCAATTCTTAAACAAACATGGCAATGAACTAGACCTCTTGCCGAAGTTATTACAGGAGGCAATGCCCAATCCCCGAGACATGGCCATATTACAGGTCAGTTCATGTAAAAAACATTTTCGACAGATTGCATTCCTTTTCATGAGGACAATGAGATAAGAAAGTAAAACTACCATCTCTTGGATGCTTCTTTATATTTTATATTTTACGGTCAAGAAAGAAACCATCTTTCATTGCCCCAAGATGATTTCCATTCAAAACTCTTCCCAGTTATTGCAATATAGGAGGCAAAAGAAATTATTTATGCCACCTCTTGGAATAGGGGTAGACCTAGGGTTCAATGCTATAACAATGCACCAACAAAACCCTAACTGCGGACCCTTTCGACAACACCTGTGAAGCATATGAAGTCTCACCCGAGGTAGAGGCAAGGGGGGTTGTAGGTCTCAAATTTATACAACCTAGTTGGGACACAAATATGTGATCACAATACTTAACAGAGCACTTATTAGTTTAGATTCATTATAATTTAACCCTTACTCACATCGCAGGTAAAACCCTAATTATAGAATATCACAGTATTCAACAAGATCTAACACACCCAAGCACTCAACACATAGAAATCGAGAAGATGTAGCATTCATTCACATTACTAAACATTAAGCTACTATATCAGATGCATATAACATACATAAAGATGACAACACTAAGCATAAATCACATCAATCACAAAAAGAAACCATAACACAGGATATGCGTGGTTCACCGCCAGCGTGGGGCTATGTCCACCAACTCTTCTTCTCTTTATTATCTTTGTTCAATGCACAAACCCACAAGACCTACTCCACATAGGACAGGGGTTTTGTGCACACCTCGCCAGATCCTCCTTCCCTAAGTTAGGTTACAGCACAAAGATTTCTTACACAGTATGTACACCAGCTTCTTACAATCACTTGCACTTAGCTCTGCAAGTCTTAACACATAGTATGCACAAAGCCTCTAGGTCCGCACTAAGCTGATTCTACTAGGTATATTCACTAATCAAATGATTTCTTACATCTCCTAGATATCTATTTATACATTACAAATGGGTCCTAAACATGGGTTAACCAATGGGACGACATCCCATACCCGTTACATAAACCCTAAACCCAAAAATTCCAAAAAGGGGGCAGGATCCTGCGATATCCACTTCCCCTGGCGCTTCATCTTCAACCATCCTGTCAAAGTCCAAAAATTGGTCAAACATGACCATCGTTTCCACAAAACCTGGTCAAGGGACAACATCCCCCCAACACTCACATGTGACTCATCCTAAGTCACTCTGATCTAGGTAACTCTACCTCGAAGGTATCGATCTTGGCTCGAGCTACTTTGACTTGTTGCTTCGCCAGATCCTCCTACTCGAAGAACTCTTGAATAACTTTCTCAGTCACCGGTCCTTCCAAGCGCTTTTCTACGGTGGTGACTACTTTTTCTAGTTGTGCACCTTTTCCTTCAATCTCCTCAAAAAGTGTGTAAGCTTCATCTTGTACTGGTTGGAGCCTCTAGGTCAATTCTATGAATTTACTCTGGATGGAATGGACCTATTGTTGAACGGTGTGTTGTTCCTATGACCTCTTCATCCTCTCGACCGGTGACAATATATTCAACTATGATTGCACTCTTGTTTTCTATTTCTTTCCCTCCTATACCTATGACTCCAATGTCATTAGTTCAGGGTCCTCTACAAGGTGCTCATAGGTATGCACACTTTGACTGTTGAGTTTCTTGCATTCCAAGGTTAATGCCTTGATTCTTTTGACTGCACTCCTGGAAATTTCTTCTCTCTAATCTTGCACTTCCTGCGGAGTGCTTGGAATGGATTGTAGTTCTAGTTTTGCTATTCGTGCTTGGAGTTGTTGAATGGCCTCAACGAGCTTCCCTACTTGGCTCTCCATTGTGTCTTCTTCTATCTGTGTGAGGCTCGAAACAGAGTGAATTGCTCTTGATATTGCCTCCTTGACTCACATATGCTATGTGAGAAGATGTTCTCTTTCCTTCTCGATCTTCTCTTTATCCTCTACAAACTTCTCCTGGAGGTCATCTTTCTCTTGCTGCACAATCTGACATTGTTCTAGGGATTCTTCTTTGTCTTTCTTTAATGCCTCTATGGCCTACTCCTTTTCCTCCTAGAACCAATGAAGGTGAGCCTTGTTTAAGTCTGCTAATCTACGTAGCTGGGAAGGCTCATCTCCTACTTCTATGTCATCTGCTGACAATGACATAGTAGACATTGCGTGGTTCAAATAAAGAGCCCGAGGTACCCCTTTGAGCTCTACCTCCATCCTTTCAAACATCGTCTCTTGTTTAGCTTCACTTTTGATGCAAGATGTCCTCTGAGGTATATGATACAGTGACAATGATAAGGTCAATTTCATCCACCTTGAGCATAGTGTGGAATGGAGGTTTAGTGGATTTTGACTTCTTCCACAATGAAGGTTTCGTCGAGGAACCCTTTATTTTCTTGGATGTTTTTGTCTCTTTCAAGGGATATTTAGGAGGTGTTACTTCTCCCTTATTCTTCTTGCTCTCTCCCCCTTCATCCTTTTATTTGTCTACTTCATCACCTCCTCCTCCTTTAGGTGAATCTGGTGTAGTTTCCTTTGATGCACTACTTAATTCCTGTAGCTCTTTCTTCTTTTTCTTCATGTTGTTGCTTGGTGCATCATATTCTTCATGAGTGACTACATGACTTCTGATGAGGTCGAGGTGAGACAGTTCTACCTAGTTGAATGGTACAAGGAACTCTACAGGCCATTCCTTTGTTATTTCTTCCATTTCCTCTTCTGTGAGTTTGTAATAGGACTGGAGCTCTTCTTTGTGTTCATCTCCGCACGTAGTGATATAGATGAAGTACTTATTTTCTTGGAAATTCGTAAGTGGCCTGAACCTATGTAGAGTGTTCAACGTCATGCGAGGGAAGGATCCAATGGAATTATTCAACTACAGATAATAAGTGTGGAAGACCGTGTTTGACTACCATTTTTTTTCCATGTCGCTCGAATACCATAGCATAGTGAACTTCACACCTAGTGGTTCAGATCGATCAATTTCAGGGAAGGTCGCTCCTTCTGGCATCTCCCAAGAAATGAAGGCAATGAGGATCAGTAGCCAACTGAAATGGAACTCATAGCCCTAATATTGAGCTTTGATACAATATTTCTCTAACTATTTGACGATCTAGCTCGCCCAGTTCATTTGAATCCCTTCAATGCATTTTCCTGCGAGGTTGACAACAAACCCCATGACCTGTTTTGGCCTATTCTTCCTGACCAGCTTACCGATGATCAATTGAAAAGCGAGGTGCATTGCACCATTCTGTATGGAGGCTACTTGTAGCCCTGCTTCCCCTTCTCCACATCACCATAGGTGTATGTTATTTTCTATGTCAGGGCATGATATGCAACCTTCCCTGGGTAAAAGTCATGTGGGTCTAGTCCTTTCATGCTCAATCCGATGATCTGGTGGATCAACGTCGGATCTACCTTAATGGGCCTGTCCATCCATAAGTAACCGGCATGGAATCACGAGAACAAAATTTTAACGCACGCATTAACCTCCTAATGTCTGTCGAACTATGGTAACTTCGTTACATTGAGAATGGTTGATCTTGCGATGTCCATGGTCCATGACTAGGGGATTATCTTTGACTTCTTCACCATTGTCTTGGTCAAATACTTGTGTACTGTGAGAATTACATATTTTTTGTGATCTCCAAAGGTTAATTCATTGATCCTAAGCATTATAATCCTCTCCAAATGTATTCCTTCTACGCGTATCCCCTTTAGGAGGTACGCGGTGATCAATGTGTAGTCGAAGTCCCTTGGGATGTTGTCACGACTCACCACGCCAGCTAGAGATGGGATGTAGTCTGGCAGGATTGACGGGATGAGCTTCGCATTCACCAAGTCATGATGATGTTTGGTTCGTTTCTCTTTCACAATTCATGAGGGCCCAAATCGACGTGTAGTCGATGGGATTCTTGCACTCCTCTTTTCAACAAAGCTTGTGCTCCTGTGGAGATGACCCTCTCATCCATGAGGTCTATGAGAATATCTTCGACAAATTTCTCTATTGTGCTAAATTCACCCGACATACACGCTCGAGACATGATATCTTGGTTCGATGAACAAATAATCAAGGTAGTTGAATGGATGGTGAGGTTACAATAAGCACTGTGTGAAAGAGATTAGTTCTTTGTGGGCTCAAATAATCACACTTGGAAAAAGTGTCCATGGTAAGACATCTGACGGGATAAATATATAACATCGTAGCAGATTCATCCAATGGGTAGGAATGCCTAAATAAATGCAATTCCATCTTTTATGGAATAGTCCCAACGGTCCAATGGAGAACTTTTCAGAAATAACTATGTTTCTAGCCATTCTGGAGTGTCGATCTA
Organism: Picea engelmannii; assembly: GCA_009831015.1. Taxonomy (NCBI): domain Eukaryota; kingdom Viridiplantae; phylum Streptophyta; class Pinopsida; order Pinales; family Pinaceae; genus Picea; species Picea engelmannii. The sequence continues at coordinate 1,938 of WSFP011481231.1, read as the reverse complement.
ATGGTCGGGACGCCTCCAATGGTCATATTTCTCTATCGTGGAGAAGTGCCAATCTGCATTTCTCTGCTATTCCGACAAGGTTCAAGTTCTACAAACCTTCCTTCTACAAGATTTGCTTTCTTCTTACTGAGTTTTCTAGATTTCTTTCTTGTGATCTGCGTCTCTAGATTCCTCTTTCCATTATTGTTCTTATCCTTTCCTAGCATAAAAACTTCACACTTTGCGGGTATTTCATAGGGTTTGAGGGTAATACTTCTTCTCTTACTGTTTCTGTATTAGATGTTCCACTCTCCTGTATGGATAAGTTCTCTAACTCTTCTTGTGTTCTTTCAACTTCGATAGTTAGGTCTCTGGCCCTCAGTTGCTTCGACTTGTCCTCATGTTCTTCTATTAAGAATGTTATTCTCCTAGCCATGAAATCCCTTAATTCTTGTTTTTTCTGTTCTAGAGATTCCTCTTCTTCTTTCCTTTGGATTTGATCTTTCTTAATCCAAGTCTTTCCTATCAAAAGAGAAAAGGGGGTGTTGTTCACAACAAACTTAATGACCTTGAATTCATATTTTGTCTATGCTCTGTGAGCAATCATAGGTACATGGGAAAGTCTTCCACATAGGGTTATTAGCTTTCCTTTAAACAATCCTATTCCTCCCAGTGAAGGAACCATAACAGGTTTTCCTAAGATTTAACAAGTTCTTTCTGTCATAATGTTCACCTGTGTTTCTGCATCCAATACACAATCTATGTCGAAGTCTCTTATTCTTTCTTCTATGCACTCTTTCTCTTTTAAGATCTCTGATAAACTGATGTCTTTATGATCATTCAATGTTTCTTTCATCTACAATAATATAGCTTCTGATTCTTTCTGGTTTTTTAGAATATTCCTGTTTCTTGACCTTACTCAGTGTTTTTTTGTCTCGTGTTCATCTTTTCAACTTTAGCAATCATTCTAGAGAAATCCAAAACTTCATGTTAAGTATCTTTACTGTTGGATAACTAAGAGGGGGGGTGAATCAATAATAACGTAATTATAAACCTTTTTCTTCAAATTTTATATCAATGTATAATTATTATCCAATAATGAGCAGTAAGAAATAATCAATCACACACATACACAGTACACCATAGTTTTACGCGGAAACCCAAATCGGGAGAAAACCAAAGAATGCTTTTTCTTATATGTATTGAAGAATTACATTCACTGGAAGCACCAACTTCCTCTATTTTCCAGCTGCAACTGGAATGAGGCTCCAACCCCCTAGTTTCTCAGTCTACAACCTGAGGGAAGCTCCAACTCCCCAATTATCTGGCTACAACCAGAAGGAGGCTACAACCCCCTATGCTCTCTATTTACAATTGGAAGGTGGCTACAACCAGCTGTCCTTGCCCCATCCTTCCACCTTGAAGTAGAAGTAGAATGATGGAAACACTGTCACACTATCACTGTGAGATATACCATTGTAAACCTGTACCAATAAATCTGTACCATGCATCAACCATGCATCAACCTGTACCTCAACTTGTAATCAACATGTACCATAAAAAAATGCATCTACCATGCACCAACCTATACCAAACAACCTGTAATCATCCTATACCATAAAAAAGTGCATCCAACCATGTACCACGTATGTACCAATCATGTGTCAACTACTCATCAATGTGTACCAACACCAACAACTATACACCTCATGTATGTTCCAACTCATAAACTACTTGTCTCAACCATGTAATCAACATGTACCTCAACCAAAATCCCTCATCAATTTCATCATCCAAATATGATTTGTAGCTCTATAATAGACCTTGTGTATATGATCACATTCCTACAAACCTTCCTTAACTTTAACAACAAGAGACTAGCATTTTCATCAAACTTTTCTTTAGTCTCACATGCCTAGTTTTGGATTACTCAACAACCCTAACTTGAAGTAATCATAA
>WSFP011481225.1:0-16145 GCA_009831015.1 Picea engelmannii | reverse complement strand
AGAACATGTCTTACCTCTTTCAACAACCATTGGTTTCCATTGCGTTGCTTTATTTTTACCTTTCCCATTCCAACAATTTTGCATGGTGCATCATCACCCAAATGAACCTGTCCAAAATCACCTTGAACATAATATAGAAAATGCTTCCTATGGGGTGTGGCATGAAATGAATCCCCTAAATCTACTACCCAAGACTCAGAAATATTATCTACAGAAAGAGTCAAAGCATCTTGTAACACATCACCTGTTACATTTGCTTCCTGATTTCTCTCCTGTTGTCCATCTCTTTGTTTCTTTGGAGCTCTGCAATCTTTCTTCAGATGTCCTCTCTTCCCACAATTCCAACACTCTATCTTTCCAAGTATGGATTTGGATCTGCCCTTCCTAGAATTCCCGCGGTTCCCTGAGCCCTTTCCTCTATCCTTTTGTCTTCCCCTGTTCTCCATGTTCAACGCATTACCTGATGTCTCACCTGTTCTTTTCCGTCACATTTCCTCACTAAGGATAACACCAACAACATCATCAAACTTTAAAGTATTTGAACTAGAGATAGAGTTACTAACAACCATGACCAAGCTGTTCCATCTTTCTGGCAATGAGCACAAGATTAGAAGAGCCCTGACCTCATCATCAAAGTCCACTTTTACAGAACTTAGTTGATTAGTAACCGTATTAAATTCATTTAAATGATCTACAACAGACCCACCTTCTGACATATTCATATTAAATAATCTCTTCATTAGAAATACCTTATTGGATGCCGAGGGTTTTTCATACAATTTGGCCAATGTGTCCATCAAACCCTTCATTGTCTTTTCTTTGGAAATATTGAAAGCCACCGATGCTGCCAGGATCAGCCATATCGTTCCTAGAGCCTTTCTGTCAAGAATCTCCCATTCTTCGTCCTTCATGGACGTCAGCTTCTTTGCTACTCCACCCAATGGTAGGAATAGATCCTTCTGATATAAATAATCTTCCATATGCATCTTCCATAATTGGTAGTTTTGTCCATTAAATTTCTCGACCCTAAACTTTCCATCTTCCGACATTGCTCCCACTCGAACCAGGAACCCTATTTTCTTGTGAGTTACCTTTCACTCCGATACCAGTTGTTAGAAAAACAATATACATTTACAAGGCAATTTTTCCTTTGGGGGCCCGCTTTCCCCCAAACCCACTAGCCGAGGGGATAGCCCCCCTAGACCCCATAGAGGGGGTACTCCCCCGCGTGGAAGAGTGTACATACTTATGGGGTGTAAATACTTCATGGGGTATAAACATGGATGAAATCAAGGACCTCTGAATCAGGAAGATAATCAGGCTCCACAACCAACAAAACTCTTGGGGATCTTCCCCTTCCTGCATGATCCAAGCAAGATCATTCTGGTTTTCCTAGTCGACATGTGTTTCAGAAAACTCATCTACCATTTCTAAAACAATTATGAACTATTCATCATCCTCAAAAACCTGCCAATGTTGTATTTTATTTGGTATCGAGGGCCTATGTATCATCTCTATATGATATTTAAGTTTGAAAACCGTTGGAGGTGCGAAGGTCGAGGCTACTTTAGCCAACGAATCTGCTCATTGATTTTCAGTCCTAGGGATGTAATGAACATTAACTGATGAAAATAAGTTCTCAATCAAATCCCAAGCACAGTTCCTATAAGCTCTTAACCTTGGGTTCTTAGCCTGCTATTGACGATTGATTTGTTTTATGATCAGTTCAACATCACCGTAGACTTCTAAGTTTTTGATCTTTAATTTTCTGACAGCTTCTAATCCTAGGACTAGAGCCTCATATTCACAAACATTGTTAGTATAATAAATGTTCCATTGTAGTCTATAATAAAAAGGTATAATGAATTCGTCATTGGGTTCCACGAAAATCACTCCGGCTCCTGCTCCTTCAGAAGATGAAGTGCCATCAAAAAACATTTTCCAATTTCCTGAACTATATACATCTTTATTTATTTTTTCTTATTTTTCTTTTTTCTTTTCTATACATACATCAATATTATCATCAATAGATAGAATACAATTCCCTAGATACTGATCAGTAATATAAACAGGGTAGTTATTTGGGTTAAGTGGGTCACTTACCATAAACGCCAACCTGGTTTCTCTGTACAAGCGCGTGAACTGTCCTCCAAAAATAGGGATCGTGGCGTATGTCATGTCAAGTTGGAGGGATCCTCCAAGTTTGGCACCCCAAGATCTGGATAACAACATACCATACTTTGGGGGGTATATCAGCAACAACGACATCCATTAGAATGCTTTTCACAGGTATCCATGCAAGATTAACTACTAAATCTTTTATCATACCTATACATTTGACTTTTCTCGAATCAAAGGAATACATATCTCCATAAGGTCGAGTGATTTCGAGACCAATTCTATCCATAATGGCTTTAGGCATTAGATTGTGAGAGGCTCCAGAATCCAACATGCAATTATGGAGCAGGTGATTGTGCACAGCTAGTGTGATATAGAAAGGGGAAATGGTATCTCTAGCACCTTCGAAATGTGGATAGAAAATTATATTAGGCTGTCATATTCTATATTTATCATGTCAGCCTGACTTTTGGTGTCTAAAAAATTAATTAATTTAGCAATTTGCTTTTTGTATATTGGGTTTTTTTCCAGTTCGACAAGAGGTATAGGGATTTTGATTTTGTTAATTTCATTTTCCAGACTAAAATTTCCTGTTGTTTTGTTCATCTATGTGGTTTGGGCTTCTATCCCCTTCTTTTCAGCTTTCTTTTCTTGTGAGGTTTTTGTTTCAGCTACATGAACCTCCACTTTCCGTGTGTTGACGATGGGTGTTTCTGTTGACTTTGTCTTGGTAGGCTGCGTGTCAACATTCTTGGTTTTAACAATCTGTTTTTCGACCACTTTTGAAATTGCCTCATCTGTTTCCCCTCTTGGTAATATTTTCTTGACCGGGGTGGTGGTGATATTCTTGTTTCTAGACCTCAGATTGTACTTCTGGTGGATTTCAGCCATTATGTCATCAACAATTCCTTGATAGGTTGAATCTTCTGTAATCTCACTGTTCTTGTTATTTTTAGATCTGTACTCTGTTTTTAAGGATTTTTCATAATCTTGTCTTGTTAAATAAGGTTGTTGAAAGTCATCACCAAGATTATTTATATCTTCTTCTAACTCCTCAAACTCTTGCATGTCTTCTCCTCCTATAAATTTTTCATTTTTGAAGGGAGCTTGAATCTTTTGATCCTCACTCTTAATCTATCTTTGTTGTGTTTGAGGGTTAGGATTCCTTCTGAAATCCTTTCTTGGGAGATGATCATTCTTTGATTGATCCAATTCCATTCTTGATATCTTATTCGACAATTCTTTAATTATCCTCACCATGTCATCCATCTTGTCTTCAGAAGACCTACCTGATCCAGAGGGTCCCGCTTGGTCTCGGTATGGTCTGGTTTCCCTATTTCCTATTTCAAACTTTGTTTTTATTTTACCCGATGCCATCATATTTGACTCGATTTCTAAGGCATCATCATGAATCTTGGTGAGGTCTACTGATCTTCTTTCCCTCAATAACAGAGCAAAATCAGGATAGAAATCTCCAACAAAAGTTACCTTCGCTGAAGGTTGGGAAGGTTTAACCTCAGCTAGAATTTTATTATACAGTTTATTAAATCTTTGGGTAAACTCGAGAACCGATTTAGAATTTTTCTTTCTCAGAGCCCCAAACTCAGTTAGATAGTAAAGATGGTCTTTCCTTTCTCCCCATTGTTTGATAAAAGCATTTTCCAACTCATCGTATGATCCTATTGATCCTGTTGCTAGACCTCGGAACCAGGTTCTCACTTGTCCTTCAAAGGTTTGAAAGAGGAGTCTCGAATAAATGTCCTCATGTTCAAGACCGAGGATATTAGCAAATTGGTCAAAGAAATTGATGTGTTGGACAATGGTCAGGTCTCCTTCTCCCATGAATTTCGGAAGTTTTTTCATGTAATTCTTCGGCAGGTCATGAAGGGGGACTAGGAGAACTAGAGGGGCATACCTTGCAACAACCTTAGCAATAATCTGGGAGGTGGAGGTGGCCCTTGACTGGATCATCCTCCTCTTGCACCTCCGACACCACCTTCTCCGACCACGGCCATTAAAAAATTAGGGGATGGAAGTCGAAGATTATAAGGGGGACTTTTAAATGGGTGTGGTAACCCTTCGGTTGTATCCAGATAGGATGAGATGATTTAGGGAAATTGATCGTCGAAGGACAGGAAACTTGAAAAAGGTGGAATCAGAAAACAAGGGCTAGTTTCCTTTGATCCACAGGGTGTATATATTGGAGACGATTCAAGGTACACAGTGTAGTCCCCGCAAAGGAGTGGGGTATTCGAATTTTCAAGTGGATTTTTAGTATTCAAATGTGTAAATTTAGGTTGATAAATTTTACTTGTCGATGAGACAGTTTGTTTAAGGTGTTTTCTTGATTTCAAAATTTTTTCAGGGTTGGATACAGGCAAAGTTTGTTTGTTGTCTGGGGTTTTTTCTGGTATTCTTTCGGTTAAAATCCAGTTTATTAATCGTGGAGTCGCCAAGTGAAATTTTGAGAATAGCCTTATAAAGTTTTCGATCTTTGTTTCACTATCAAAGAAAGAAAAGTCAATGTAGTTCTTCCCAGGGAAAGATAATTTTGTTTCTTCGCTCCCCGGCAACAACGCCAAAAAGATGTTGTTCCAGAGTTTATACTAAAGGCTTTAAAATATAAAGTCTAGGCATCCGAAAAAGGTAGAGAGAGTTATGGTATAAAATGTGTCAGTTACTAAAGAGAAAGTTATGACTAGTTTCTTAACTATCTCTGTCTAGCTTCCCAGTGTTCATGGATGCTTATATCCCATTCAATTTCTACCCATGAACATTCTAATCAAACCTGGGTGTTTTCGATCTGTAAGATAGTGTTAAATAATTTTAAAGAAATTCTAGTCTGATCTGAAAGGCTGGGTTCTATATTGGGTTGTCTTGCAACAGGTACAATCATGCGGGATAAACGTTAAACAATCTATTACTTTGTTTTCCATGTTTTCTATTTCTGTTTCAGATTATAAGACAAAAGTTCCCAAACTTAAATCAATAATATAACAATTGCAGAGGTCGTTTCCCATTCCCAAGTCAAATTCGAAAATCATGAAAGTGTTGGGAGAAAAACATAAAGATGTTTAAACAATGTGAGGCATCAATCATGGAGGGATCTCACTTTGCAACAAGGGAAGAAGAAAGACAAGAGATCTCTAATGAAGCATAAAAATATAGTAATCTGAATAATCTACAAGTCTTGAGCCTGCTAATAGAAAACACAGAGGAAAAATTGTAAACAATTAGATAACCAAATAACTCTTAACCACAATAGATGTTGTACTAAATTGCAGCTAAACATTCATCAAAGAAATATAAGGGAAAGATACTGAAAATGAAATTAAAGAGGAACACATAACTCAAGGTCGACATAATCTGGAATCTCCATTTTGTATTCTCATTAATCACCATAAATGAAGAAAACTTCTATAGTACAATCGGCCGCAAAAAATCCTTTTCTCAGTATCATGAAATTATATTTATACAAAGTCACCAATTCTTGACAGTTGGTGATTTCCTGACTCCTAGGGGCTAACGGTTACAAAAATGAAAACTTGAACTGTTTGAATGGTTATCTTTTATTTCTCTATCATCTTGATAATATGAGCCTACAATATGATACTTCATTGCTTCTTTGAAGTATCTCCTTCTTTTGGTCTGAGACATTCAATATATTTTTCTAGAAAATGCACTAAAAATCTAGGAGGCTCTGGTATATCCTTTGCCTCGAATAGATAAAGATTCCTCTGAATTTTTGGAAATCGGTCTTCAATCCCTTTTTCAAAAAACTTAACCAACCACTTGTCTATTTGGGTAACATCAATATCTTTTAATTGCAAAATTTCAATCTGAATTTCATTCAAGTTCTCTTTGAGTTTCAGTTGATGTCTTACAATATTGATCTGTCCTAGTAGCCCAGGACAATTGTCTTTTCCAATGCCTAATGATCCTTTGTCTAGCAAATTGAAGTTCTCTTTGCAATCATCCTTGACTTCCTCGACCATTTTCTTGCTTTCGACTATGTTGGCCTCCCATACTTTAAGCATGATATCACCCCTGATTTGCTCTGTGACAAACAACCTTGGATTTTTTGATACCTCTTCTTTTGTTGAAATTACAACTGCCTTTTGAAAAGTAGTCTGGGGTGCTTTAGCCTCTTTTTCTTTGAAAACAATGTTATCGAAAGATTGAATTACTTCTCAAAAATAGTTCTGAATAACCTCTACTTTAGAAATCAATCTTTGTTGCTTTGCTTCTATCTTCATATGCACCTCTAGTGCCTGGGCTTGAATTTTTTTTAAATATATCACCTAATTTTGAATAGAATTCAACCTATCCTGCAACTACCTTGCTAATTCTTCCTGCTGGATGACCTACCCTTGATTGGCTTGCATCTTCTTATACATCTCATCCAAGCTAGACTTGAGAAGTTGGATTTATTGTTTGTCAATGACTCGAGCTTGTTCCAACCCTTTGTTTATCTCCTCTCTAATACTACTCTCTGAGTTCCTTATTTGACTTTGCAACTGGGCTATCATCTGATTCTTCTGCTTCAACCTTGTTTTCGTATTTTCAACTGAAAATAAGTTAGACGTTCCCAAGTCTCCCATAGAGCCTGCTACCTCTGTGGTGAAATCTTCCTCTTCTAGGTTCTATCCATCTACGAGCACTCTGTGTTTCTTTACAATTGTGCCTTCTTTCAAATGCATTTCCTGTTTCAATACAACTTTCCTCTTCTTACTGAAAAAGTAGTTAGAGGAAGGTATATATTCTCTAGAGATTGGAGTAAGGTCACTTACATATATAATTTCTAGATGGGGAGTCCCAAAAGTTTATTGTAAAGGAGTCAATGATGCAATAGGGCTTCCCAACTCTGTGAGTTGTGTTCGTTCTGTTGTTTTGGGACTATCGACAGGGATAGTTGACAATGAAGGAGGAATCGTTTGATCTGATTTTAAAGGAGTCTTGGATTTGGAATTTGCTTCAGACCCTGGATGCTCTGTCCACGATGTTTCTGATCTTTGTGAATACCCTTCAGGATTCTTTGATTTCTCCTCTGTAGTCCCTTTATCTTGATATTTTGATTCGAAACCTGGAGGTATCTCTTCTTGTTCCGAAGGAGAGGTTATTGATTCTCCTTGTAGTATTTTTGGAAACCCACTTCATTTATTCTTATGGAAAGCAAGAAAGATGGTCTGCATGTCAGGGGGAAACGCCTAGACTCTCTCTAATATCTCCTCATATGCTCTGGCTCCTTTGAATATGTTGTCACAGGGGGAGTCTTCATGCTCAAACTTTTTCATGTTGCAATGAGCTAGTTGATTTCCCACAATTTGATATGGATCGCGCTTTCTGAGTTCAATATCTACCAGCTTAATGTCTTCTAATCCTGCAACTTCCACTTTAGAATGACAAGGATTAAGTAATGAAAACTTCCCAATCTGTATAGGAAAAACTGGCCAGAATTTCTTCTGAGCTGCTTTTAACTCTGTACCAATGCCTCCTGTTATTATCTGGTATGCCACTTCCCTGCTCACCAGTCTGTCAGAGATAAATTTAGGGAGATCATGGGGGGGAATGAAACAACCAAAGACTCTTACATAAGAGAAATTATCTTCGATAAACCAATCAGCAACGGTATTGAGGTTTCCCATGATTTTCTCTAAAATCTGAGGGGGTGGGTATCCATACAATATTTGATGCACAGGTATCACTGCATAGTGACAGATCTCGTAAAAGAAATATTTTTCTTTCTCTTCCCATTGCTGAGAGTGATAGATATGGATGGGTTCTGCACAAGTTGAATTCCATTTCCAATTCATCAAAGGGAAAGGGTTCATATAATATATAGCATCCATAATATATGCAGACATATAAAAAGACACAGGTTGTCACTTTGACTTTTCCATTTGGTACTCTGCAATCTCTTTGGTTAGGTTATCTGATAAAATCTTATCCCAGTTGAAAGTGTAACCCTCGGCCACCTCATGTATGATTTGCACCCATCCCGTGGGAAAATGGGTAGGGATTTTCCTCCCAAATAGTCTACATAACATCATTTCTATATAAACCATGTATTCATTAAACGATATTGTGGCATAGATGCCATGGGTATTAGCTCTAAATTTTGCTAGAATTCCCCACCATTCTTTGATTATATCTGGATATGTTTGGTCAAATTCTGTACACTCCTTTCTTTGAAATTCTTCTACAAATTTGGCATTATAAATATATTTATAAATAGAGGATAGCTTATACATTACTAGAATATGTTTTGGCCTGAACGAGCCAACGATGACCTTTTGATGGTTCGTGATACTCTTGGTATGCACATCGGTGTTCATTAGAGCCAAGTTTATCTTGTCATTGTATGGCATGAGCTTAGGCCGTGTGGCTATTTTATGAAGCTTGACCTCTGCTATATCTCTGAGTTTATTTTTAGTCTTTTCGTTTTTGAAATCGTCGGGTCAATTCCTAACCTCATGCTCCAATATTTCAAAAATTTGCATCCAGGACCGGACTGAATCTATAACATGTGGTGTAGTATCATATATAACATCCGAATCAGACCTGAGATTTCACTGGCGTCATCATTCATTTTCTACGTTTTCCTAGGTGCCATGATACATGCGATAAGAAACGAGTAGATGTTACAGAGAAAAAGGTGTAAGTTTTCTCAGATACAAATTGCTAATTTACTTAAATTGAGTAAGAAATTTGAATTAGAAACCTTTATTCGCCTTTAGCCTGCCTTAATTAGATTTGTCTTTCTACGGCCAATAAATTCATTCGCCTTAATGCGGAGAGTACGTCTAGAGATACACGTCTTACACTATAAGATATTTCATTAATTTATAATAAGTTTTGCCAAATATTGGCGATTCAAAACTGGGATTTCGAAAGGAATGTCTTCAAAAACTCCCAAATAGTGAAACACAAAAAGTCATTTAATATCATTAACCCTGTTTTAATGTTAAGTTCATTATTCTTAAGCACTTAATACTTTCGGGATTTCAGGCTTCGGGATTTTTTGAGTGCGAAAGAGTGATAAGTCTTTGATTTTTTGAAATGTGTCTGATTAACGATTTGTTAAGTATGTTTAAAATTTAATTAATCACGATTAAAAAGGAATTTCGTAAAAAAGCGCATCGGGACTTTGAACTATTGTTTAAGTTGAGATGGTTGAAAAAGAAAATACAAAAAGCTTAGAAAGTTGTTAAACGTTTTTAATTATTCCTTTTAATTCGGTTTAATTTATTTTAAATAATCACTTTTCAAGACTTTGGTATTGGGACTTTGGGGTTGTTATTTAAAAATTATACTTCATGAATAGTCGAACCCTGAAACGTGAAACTCTTGAAAGACTTTTTAGAACTAAGGGATGCTCGATAACCAAAGAAAAATTGAGTTTAAGGTTAAAAGAAGAAAAAATAAACTTTGTTTCAACACCTCCAAAAAGGCTCGAGGAGCAATAGGAAAAAAAATATCACCCCCCTACAATGAATTTGTCCTGTTCCAGTATGTGGCACATAATCGATCTCTTCCAGTGCTCAGATCAAATCTCCATGTATAGGTTCAGTAGGAACTTTCCCTCACATGCCATATCTCACTCAATGGCTCTCTTGAACTCACACAGATCTGCTTGGATCACTTGCTCTGATACCACTTCTTAAACAAAGAAAGCATAAACTAAATAGATTTGATGGAAAACAATATAGAGACAACAAAAATCACACAAAGAACATAATGATTTACATGGTAAAACCCTTCTAAAGGGAAACATCCATGGGGCAATGATAATCAATTATCTTATTGTTCAAGGGAGAAATAAAACAACCAAAAACATGCTAACAACCTTTCCTCACAGTCTTCCACACACCATGCCTCTATCCATCCGCCCATATCCAATCAATGGGAAATTAGTTGACACATTTTAACAATTGCCTCTTTGAAAAATTTAATAGATCCCTCTTATCAATTATCAATGATGAAGAAGAGGTCAATCACTTTTCCTTCGAGAGTTGTCAAGGATTTATGGATATATTTATGAAAAATATCCCATCTTAACACAAATAAAATGTATTATTTAGTAAATAGAGAAAGATTCCATGATGATGTATCTAATAACATAACACTTTTCCTTCGAGAGTTGTCAAGGATTTATGGATATATTTATGAAAAATATCCCATCTTAACACAAATAAAATGGATTCTTTAGTAAATAGATAAAGATTCCATGATGATGTATCTAATAATTGGAAATATTAAAGCACAGAGCATATATGCATAAATAAAACACAATAATATATTCATATTACACACCGAATATTGAATTACATCAACCTTACTGAATATTGAATTACATCAACCTTATAAAGATGTTGTCAGATCCAACTTATTCCAAATGTGGAGAGAGAGGTTGAGAGAATCTCTCAACAACCTCCAACAAATCCTCAACAAATCCTAACCAATCCTATTGTACGCAATATTTCTAACACCCTCCCTTATTGCTCACATTACAAATATTGGTACTGAAAATAAAAATACATGATTTTGTCTTGATTTGGATGCCATCAACATTTATATCTTCTTCTGAATTCTACGGACAATGCTCTTTCTCACACACATTTCAAGATGACACTTCATTCATCTAAGATATACTAGTTTCTAACCATCATTAATGCAACTGTAGTGATTGGCAATTCTAGACATACTTCGAAAAATAGTCTAGGAGTCAATCATACATTCTGACTTGTATCATGTACACAAACTCACAAACATACAAATATAACTATTTGTTCCTAAAGCACTGAAGTACAAAAAGAATCAAGAGTTTACAATACATATATCTAACATATATAACCAATAACTATATTCTAGAGAATTTTGAGAGGTTATTGAGGAGTTTCATCATCACTGGATGAGTATTCATGCATAACACCTAGTGAGTCCTCAACTATGTTAGCTAAATCTTTTAGTTTCCCATTTAGAAGATCCATATCACGTGTTTTGCAATTCATTGTTGTATGCCCACATCTTCGACAACAGAAGCATTCAATATTTTATTTGTTCTTCTCTTTGGAGAATAGTGCAATTTCAGCTTATGAATTGACTTATGTGTCACCTTCCTTCATCCTCTTTTCTTCTGCTAAGAGTGATGAAATCATTTCATCCATAGTTCGAGAGGGTAATTGAGTTAAATTAAAGATAACATTGTCATATTTTGGAGATAAACTATTCAACAAAATTGCTTTTGCATCATCTTCATCGAATTTAGATTCAATCTCTAGCAACTGTGCTAAAAAATACTTTAGATCATTTATGTGACAACACAATGATACTTCATCATGCATTTTTAATTTGAATAGTTGTAATTTTAATGAAAAATTGGCATTTACAGCCTTTTCCCCAAAATATTTGACTCAATTGTTCCCACATTTCTTTAGAAGATTTTTCTAAATTTATTAGGTGTTGTTGGGAATCTGCAAGAGGCAGTCCAAGAATGGACTTGGCTGTATCCTCTCTTTTCTCCCATTCAATTAATTTCCTGGGATCTGTAGGTTCCTTCTTTGTACTTTTTATTATTCCCCATAAATTCTTATGCATCATTTGAAGTTTTATCTTTACTTTCCAAGTATGGAAGTTGAGACCATTAAATTTTTCCAATGCAATATTCTCCATATCAAATAACTTAATCAGAAAATAAATACCTCTTGTTGTAGCATCTCCCTCTTTCCTTAGACAAGGCTATTTATTTTTTAATGCAGATGAGCGAATAAACAATAGTACTAGATGGATCACTTGGGCATGAGTACAAGATGAATCACACACATCTTCTCATGCTTTAATAATATAAAATCTGGCAGGAATGGTAAGTCTTGTCTCTGTCTCCTGGAGTGTCTTGATTGGGGACACAATATTTTTTCTTTGTCAACGATCAACGATGAAACCAACTATTGGTGGTGACAACAATGATATGCACCCTCCCTAATCTCTTATATGTTCCCTCCCTCAAGATCCAACAGTCGAAATAATGAACTGGCATGCGAATGCTAGCGCTATCAAATGGTGGCTTCTTCTCTTTCTGCGATCAATGGAACGATCTTTCAATTGAAAACCAAAACCCAGTATTAAATCCCATGTCAAATTATAGAGTTGTGGCAGCGTTCAACATGTAACTGATCTCAACAGTGGAAACTAATCACGCTGAAACTAATCGCAGTGGCTCCTCTCCATGAAATCATAGATTTCTCATGTCTTTTGACTTTAAACATCAATGGCATCCTCTTAGATGCACATACCACCGATGGATTGATACAACACTGTATCTCACTCTCTCTTGAGCTCTGATACCAAATTGGAAATATTAAATCACAGAGCATATTGTTGGAATTGATGACAACAAATTTATTCCTTGAATAGTTTTTCAAATCCTACTATTTTGCGATTGGTTGTAACTAAATTAGACCAAGGATAGGAGTGAATTCAATAGTCATTCTCTTCTGTAATTTCTATAAATTAAGTATGCCCATAGAGGCTATCAGAGATGAGGAGATTGAGCCTGCTGTAACTCTCCATTTTATGAACAATAAGACAATCGATAGCTTCTTGGTGGACGTAGCCCAACGTTTGGGTGAACCATGTAAATCTCTGAGTTATATGTGTGATACCTTTTGTATTGTTTCCATTGCATTTTTAGTGTTTTGTTTTGTATTGTTTCTACTGTGTGATATGGTATTTTAGCTTATGTTTTGGTGGCTCCATGATTAACAATTGGTATCAGAGCACCGTTGGAGACCCGTGAGGCCAGATATGTGGTGTTGATCGTGATTTTATAGAGAGTAGGAGCAGTGCCAGATTAGTCATCCATCAAAGGAGGTGCAGTGCCATTCCAAACCGTGGAAGAGGAGTGCTATCTGTTTTGTGGGAGCATTGTTGTTTGATTAGAATTAGTCACAATACACAGAGGGAGCGTCGATCCTCTCTTAACCTTATACGTTTTTCTCTCTTGATTTCGACGCTTGGCTATCAACGTAAGGGGAGAAATAGTTTCGATTTCGGCGCAGGGTTATCACCGTAAGGGGAGAATTAGATTTTCACTTCCAAAATCAGCACTGGGTTATCTTTTCACTTTCGAAATCAAGGCTGGGTTATCGTCGTTTTTCTTGTAGTGGGCACAATTTCTGATTCTCTTGTTCTAGGAACGTTTTTTTCCATTGTGTGTTTTTTTTCATTGTGGGTTTGGAATCGATCATACTCTGCTACATTGTAATATTTTTGAATGGTCTTACATATGTGAATTCAGAGGAGCAACAACAGTCCAAATCATGGAGCAATGGTGAGGCATGATGTCTTTGTAATAGATTCAGGAATCTCCTCATAAAGGGCATGACGAAGATTCGGATAACGACGTAGATCTGTGCTATCAAAAGGTGCGACGATTTGTTAAATTTTTCGCATTGTGCTTCTTCTCTGAGCCGCCACGATCTATTGAAAATGGCGAAAACTCAGAGTGCTAAATTTGCAATTGAGAAGTTCAATGGCAAGAACAATTTCTAGATCTGGAAGGTTAAGATGCATGATCTTCTTGTGAAACAAGGCGTGGTGAAGATGATTTTGGGAAAATAAAATCAACCCGTGACCATAACCGATGAAGATTGGGATGATATCAATGCGAGAGCACTTAGTGCCATACACATGTGTTTGGTCGATGATGTTTTGTTCAAAATGTTTACGGAGAAGACAACAACTGGTTTATGGACGAAGATGGAAACCCTGTATATGAAGAAATCCTTGACGAACAAGATCTTCCTGAAAAGGAAATTGTATAGTTTGCGCATGAAGGAAGGTACGAAAATAGTTGATCATTTAAATACTTTTAATACCCTCTTAGTTCAGTTGACTCGCATGGGAGTAAAATTCAATTCTGAAGACAAGGAAATTACATTATTGTGTTCTTTTCCCACATCATGGGATCACTTTGTTACCTCTATTAGTTTCATCACAACATAAAGTATTGAGTTTGATGTTCTTGTTGGAGCACTATTGTTTGAGGAAACAAGGAAGAAAACCAATTCAGAAACCTCTACATCTGAGGTGATGATGGTCAGAGGCAAACCTAAATAAAGAGGATAGGGTCAGAGGGATTTCTTTTGGTCAAAGTCGAAGGGAAAAAAGAGAAATCTTAAGTGTTGGATTTGTGGCAAATCGGGACGCCTGAATAAGGACTGTTGGAAGCGACAACAAGCCTCCAAAGAGGACCCTCCAAAAGAAATGAAAGAAGTGAATGCAACTGAAACAAGTTCAACAATAGGTTTAGGTATGAATGATGAAGTCTTATCAATTAGTATTGTTTCACATCATGATCAACAGTGGTTATTAGATTCGGTGCTTCAAATCACATGTTTCTTCATAGACACTAGTTTATTACTTACCAGTCTATAGATGATGGAATTGTTTACATGAGAATTGATATATCATGTAAAGTTGTGGGAATTGGTAGCATTCTAATTAAGATGTTTGATGGAAGTATTAAAATACTAACTGATGTGAGACATATACCTAAGCTTAGGAAGAACCTAATTTCTTTGGGAGTCTTAGACACTGGAGGATATAAGAGTATTGTTCAAGATGGAGTTATGAAGGTCTACAAAGGAATCCTATTGGTCATGAAGGAGAAGAAGGTTGGAAACTTATTTCATTTAGAAGGAAGAACTGAGTCAAATCGTGTGACAACTATATCCGAGAATGACAGTGAGTTTGTTCGACTGTGGCATCAACGGTTGGGCCATATGAGCGAAAAAAGATTGAAGGTATTATCTGATCGCAAGTTACTTCCTAGTCTAAAGTCTTTAAAGTTAGATTTTTGCAAACATTGTATTTATGGAAAACATAATATGTAGAAATTTAAAACCGGAAGACACACCAGTGAGGGAATCCTTGACTATATCCATTCTGATGTTTGGGGACCATCCCCTACTATTTCGTATGGAGGATCATCATATTTTGTAACTTTTATAGATGATTTCTCTAGGAAGGTTTGGGTCTATATGTTAAAAAGAAAGGATGATGTATTTACTGTTTTCAGGGAGTTTAGAGAATTGGTAGAAAAGAGCACTGGTAGATCCATTAAATGTTTAAGAACTGATAATGGTGGTGAATTTATGCCAATGGAATTTGAGAACTATTGTAAGGAGTTCGGGATTGATAATCATAAAACCACTACCTATACTCCTCAACAAAACAGAGTTGTTGAATGCATGAACAAGACTCTTCTAGAGAGAGCAAGGAGTATGTTGAGTAACGCCAACTTGTAGCAGGAACTGTGGGCAGAAGAAGTATCTACAGCTTGTTATCTAGTGAATTGATCACCATCAACAGAAATAGAATGCAAGATTCTAGAAGAGGTATGGACAGGTCACCCTTGTAATTATTCTAATCTTAAAGCTTTTGGTTGTGAAGCCTATGCTCTAATTTTGAAACATCAACGTTCTAAATTAGACCCAAAATAAAAAAGACTTGTCTTTGTTGGATATGGTGATGGTATTAAAGGGTACAGGTTGTGGGATCCTACTGCCCACAAGATCACCATTAACGTAGATGTAATATTTGATGAATCATCTATCATCAAATCAGATGTAGATGTTCAAATGAAACAGGTAGAAGTACCAAAATATCAACAGATTCAGTTTGAAACTCATTCAACTACAAATGAAAGTGAACATGAACAAGTTTCTGAAGATGTTCATGAAGAGGTTCCTGCAGAGGAAAACATGGATGATAATGACATTTAACAGAGCATGGATGAACCACAAACTTCCTTAAGGAGGTCTACACGAGTCAGAAATCTTCCATGAAGGTATGGTGATTTTGTTTCACCAGTTTCTTTAAGTACTAATGATGATGAACCTTCGTGCTATCGGGAAGCTATGAAGGGTTCTAACAGTGATAAATGGAAAGAAACAATGAATGATGAAATGAAGGCATTAGAGAGGAATGCTACATGGAACCTGGTAGAACTTCCAAGAGACAGGAAA
>WSFP011481224.1:0-16145 GCA_009831015.1 Picea engelmannii | reverse complement strand
TTAGAAGAAAGAAGGTTTGATATGAATAGATCTGATAGAAATAATGAAAGATATGTTATTCCTATGCATAGAAAGAATGTTTGGACTAACAAATGGATGCAGGATCCTAGAAAGAATTTTCTACAGGTTAGCTACTATGATCCTAGTGCACTGTACAAGAGAGGCTGGGGATCATTTAAAAGAAAGAGAGGACTAACCCTGTGTTACAGTTGTAGAAGGTCGGGCCATCTCGTTAAAGATTGCCCTGATAGAATACCTAGTTTTCTTTGTTGTAGAGCTATGGACCATGATGTTCTGGATTTCCCTAGAATGATTGCTAAGGTTGAAAGAATGAATATGAGACAAGAAAACCCTGAGGAAGGCCACAAAACTAAGACCATGGAAGAACCCCAGAAAGAATCAGCGACTGTATTGTCAGAAATGAAAGAAACCCTGAACGATCACAGAAATATCAACTTATTGGAGATATTCAAAGAAAAAGAGTGCATAAAAGAAAGAATAGGAGACTTTGACATAGACTGTGTTCTAGATGAGGAAACACAAGTGAATATCATGACAGAAAGAACTTGGGAAATTTTAGGAAATCTTGCTATGACTCCTTCATTGGGGGGAATAGGATTATTTAGAGGAAATTTGATAACCCTATGTGGAAGACTCAAGCAGACGTCTATGAGTGTTCATGGAACTTTGAAAGAGGAAGAAATTGAGGTTGTTAAATTTGTTGAGAACAACGCCCCATTTGCTATGTTACTAGGAAAAACTTGGATTGAGAAAGATTAGATCTGAAGAAAACAAGAGGAGGAATCTCTAGAACAGAAAAAGAAATAACTAAGAGACTTCATGGATAAAAGAATAGCACACTTACTGGAAGAAAAAGAAAACCAGTCGAAGCTACTAAGGACCAAAAATCTGGATGTCGAAGCTAAAAGAACACAAAAAGTCCTGAAGAACCCCTCGCCATGGCGGAGTGATATGACCATTGGAAGCATTATAACCGTTAGACCGACACTCCCAAACTATTAGAACAATAGTTATGACCAGAAAGTTCTCCATTGAACCATTGAGACCGCACCACAATGGACAGAATTGCATTAATGAAGACTTCTCACCCGTTTGAGAGATCTGTTACCTCTCTGTCTACATAGTCTGTCAATTGTTGCACTGAGAACACTTTTGCGAATTGTATCCAAGACAACATAAGAACTCATTTCTACCGCGTTGTGTTTACTAAGATTTTGACACTTGTCCTATTACATTGAGCATTCACTCATCGACCTAAGTTATTTGATCATGAGTGTGCATGTTGGATGAACTCAGCGCCATAGATAAGTCGGTTGAAGAAATTCTAATCGATCTGATGGCCAAGAGAGTGATGTCCACATGAGTTCAAGCTTCATCGACGTGAGGATTGCAAGCCTCCCCATCGACTACTCACAGATCTGAACCATCCCGAGCTGCAGATGAGAAAAGAACCAAGCACCGAGATGACTTGGTGAACACGAAGTTAATCCCGACTATCCTGACCGACTACATCCCACATCTGGCTGGCACAGTGAGTCGTGATAGTGTCCCCAGGGACTTCAATTACACTCTGGTTACTGCATACCTCTCGAAGGGGATACGTGCAGTTCGACCACAGCTAGATAAGATCATGGCATTAAAATTCGGTGACTTCAACCTAGGGGATTGCAAGAACTATAGTATGCTTTCTCCTCAAAGGTATCTGACTAGGATGAAGGGGAAGAAGTCGAGGATAATCCCTCAACCATGGACTATGGACCTCACGCAGTCCACTTTCCTGAACGTAATGAAGCTACTACATTTTGGAAGGCACCAGGAGGTTAATGCATGTGTTAAGCTCCTGATGTCGTGATTCCATGCAAAATATTTGTGGCTAGATAAACACATCATTGTCGATCCGACGTTGATCCATAGGATCACCATATTGAGCATGCAGGGACCCGACCTGCAAGACTTCTACCCAGGGAAGGCTGCAGATCGCGCACTGGCACAAAGGATTAAGGATACATATGGTGATGTAGAAAAGGGGACACGAGGCTACAAGGTAGCTTCCATCCAGAATGGTGCAGTGCGCCTGGCCTACTAGTTGATCGTAGTAAAGCTAGTGAGAAAGAATAGTCCTACATAGGTCACAGGGTTCATTGTCAACCTCACTAGAAAATGTGTGGAAGGACTCCAGATGAACAGGGAAAAGTACTTAGTCAACCAATTAGAATTGGATTATCCCGAAGCTCAGGATCAAGAATATGAGTTCCATTTTAGTTGGTTGTTGATCCTCATCACGTTTACTTCTTGGGAGATGCTGGAAGGTGCGACCTTCCCGGACATCGAGCCATTAGAACCACTTGCTGTGAAGTTCACCATGTTGTGGTACTCGAGCGATATGGGGAAGAAATGGCATTCGAATGCAGTATTCCATACATACTACCTCCAGTTGAAAAGGGCTATTGAATTTGTCCCTCGTATGAAATTGAATACTCTACACCGGTTTAGGACACTTATAAAGTTCTGTGTAGATCAGAACTTCATTTACATCACTATGCATGCAGACAAGAGTAAATAAGAGCTTCGGTCATACTATAATATCACAGAGGAATACCTAGAAGAGATAGCCAAGGACTAGCCTGCAGAGCTCCTCATCCCTGTTGACCCCACATAACTGTCTGATCTCGAACAAATCGGAAGCTTGGAGGCCACTTTCAAAGCACATGATACACCTGGAACTAGTAGAAGGAAGAAGACAGAAGAATTCTAGCAGCTGAGCAATCCATCAGAAGAAACTACTTCAGACTCACCTGGAGGAGGAGGTAACGATGAAGTAGATAAAGAAGATACCAATGGAAAACATGATGAACAGAAGCAAGGTGACGTAACAACGCCTAGGGATCCTGTTGATGAGGTTGATCCATCTAAGAAAAGAAAGGTTTCTCCCACAAAACCTACATCATGAAATAAATCTAGAGCTACTAAGACCAAGCTGAAGACTGTGCTCATGCTCGATGATTTCGACTTCATCATCGCAGTTGTATGAGATGCCTTAGAAGATCTTTTGCAGAGAAATGAAGCTAAGCAAGAGACTATGTATGAAAAAATTGAATCAAAACTGCGAGGGGTACAACAGGCCCTTCAATCCAGCCACGTAGTGTCCACTACGCCCCCACCATCAGATGCACTAGAGTTGGGAGATGATCCTACCCAACTCCATTGACTAGCTGATGTGAGCAAAGATTTCCTTCATCGCACACAAGAATAAAAAGAACACACCATAGTGGCCCTTAAGCAAGCACAAGAAGAAGCAATAGAGCAATGCCAAATTGTGCAGTAGGAGAAGGTTGCCCTCCAAGAAAATTTTGAAGAGGAAAAGGCACAGATCCAACATGAGAAAGAACAGTTGCTCGTGGAGAAGATTGGAGTAAAAGAAGCAGTCATCAGAGAACTTCGCTCTGTGATAGGCTTAGAGAAAACAGTGGAAGAACCAGTGGTGCATCAAGTAGCACATCTTCTTGAAGCCATCCAGTAGCTTCAATAGAGAATAACAGATCTAGAGATACAAACAGTACCAAGCACTCTGCAGGATGTGAAAGATCAAAGAGAAGCAACTACTCAGAGCGCAGTTGAGAGAATCAAGGCCCTCGTCATGGAATGTAAACAACTAAGTGATTGCAGTGCCCAGAGTTACGAGCGACTCACTGAGGATCCTGAATTGAAGGCACTGGAGTCATAACTCCAGGAGGAAACGTAGCAAGCAACAACAGTTCAGGAAAAGTTAAAGCTCCTGTCAGTAGTTGAAATGATGAAGCAATCCCATGAACAATTCACTGTTCAACAATAGGTTCACACCATATAGAGAAAATTCATGGAAGAGACTGAGAGACTCTAGCCAGTCCAGGACGCATCTTGAAAACTGTATGAAGAGATTGAAGGAAGAGGAGAAAATATGGAACAAGTAGTCACTTCAGTCGAACAATTCTTAGAGGGACCTATCAATGAAGAAGTTATTCAAGAGTTCATCAAGCAGGAGGTCGTGGCGCAACAGCAAGTCGAAGAAGCTCGAGCCAAGCTCGAGGATTTTGAGGTAGAGCTACCCAAAGAAGAGTGACCTGGGACATGTCACAGGTGAGTGTTGGGGGCATGTTGGCCCTTGACCAAGTTTTGAGGATCCTTGGTTAGGTTTGACCTATTTTGGGACTTCGACAGGCTGTCGAAGGCAGAGTGTAAGTTGAAGAGGATATCACGGGATCTCAACCCCTTTTTAGGGATTTTTGGGTTATGGGCTTATGTAATGGGTATGGGGATGTCGTCCCATGCGTTTACCCATGTTTAGGCCCATTTTTTAATGTATAAATAGAAAGCTAGGCGATGTAAGAAGATATACCTAGTAGAACCGGCTTAGTGCGGATCTAGAGGCTTTGTGCATACTATGTGTTAAGACTTGTAGAGATAAGTTCAAGTGATTGTAAGAGGCTTGTGTGTAGATTATGTAAGAAGGCTTTATGCCACGATATAACTCAAGGAAGGAGGATCTAGCAAGGTGCGCGCAGATCTCTTGTCCTATGCGGAGTTGGGTTTGATGTCCTGTGTTGTAGGAAGCTTGACCGAAGATAATAAAGAAGATAAGAGTTGGTGGGCATAGCCCTAGGATGGGGGTGAACCATGTATATCATGTGTTGTGGTTTCTTTGTGCATTGTGAATGTTTTATTGTTTATATGATTACTGCTTAGTTCGATAATGTATGCTTAGATGGATAAGATATGATAGCTAAGTGCTTAGTGCTATGAATGTATGCTAGATATGATTTGTTTCCAAATGTTGAATGCTTAGATGTGTTAGATCTGATTGAATACTACGTTGCTATGTAATTAGGGTTTATCTGCGTTGTAGAAAAAGGTTAAATACTAATGAACTATAATTGATAAGTTCTCTGTTAAGGTGTTGTAATCACAGATATGTGTCCCAGCTAGGTTGCAGACATCTAAGTCCTGCAACCACCCCTGCTTCTACCTCGGGTGAGACTTCATCTGCATTGCAGGTGTTGCCGAAAGGGCCAGTAGTTAAGTTTTTGTTGGTGCATTGTTGAAGCGTTGAACCCTGGGTATGCCCCTGTGCTCCAACAATGTCTCACTATGATATGCCACGAGGTGTCTGTGTTGAGTGATAACAGTGCCCACAACATAATCTAAAGCATATGTCTCGATCTCAAAGGGATGTTGCAGGTCTAGTAATGAAAGTACTGGGGATGAGCACAAACACTTCTTCAAGTCATCGAAGGCTTGTTGTTGGGACAGACCCCACAAATTTTTTTCCTTACTGCCACCCTTGGTTACTTGGCTAAGGGCCCATGCGATATGAGATAATCCCAACACGAACATGCGATATAAATTGGCGAGGCCCAAGAAGCTCTGAAGTTCAGTGAGTGTGGTTGGGGTTGTCCAGTCACGGATGACCTGGATCTTGGATGGATCCACATGCACACCATACCGACCAACGATGTAGCCTAAGTAATGGACCCTATCCATGTCGAAGGAGCATTTTTCCAAGTTTTCATATAGTTTGTGTTGTCACAGTGATCCGGGATCTTTTCATCGTGACTTATAAATAATTGTATTAAATGAGCATAAATTAAAGTGCACCATTAAAGAAGAGAAAGCTTAAAAATTAAGAGATATAAACATTGGATTTGAACACAAAAACTTGATAATGGATTTCATCCCTAATGGACTACATCTCTGGGTCCTGCTCTCAAATGGGTAGGCTCTTTCATTAACTCAACAAAAGAATTTGGCAAATACATGAATATACCTCATTCTGAAATCAAGTTGCAGAAATAATACTCAGATCAGAAAACATACATCACCACTAAATTTGTGGCATCGAATTACCCAAAAATGACTGTCTCCACGCTCTGATCGGCTCTGGCACTCCCAGGCCCAACAAAAAATCTTTCTCGATTTCTATGCACGCTGCTACTTGCAATAATGATAGTCCTTTGCATAGAAATTTGTGCCCACAGAAGTAAAATCACACCTCTCCCCAGTGGCTGGCATAATCGTGTATTTAAAACAAAACTAGTGGACAGATGTTCCAACGAAACGGTTAGGCAGATTTTTTATTCCGCAAATGTTAAAGCGTTGGATGTGGGGGGGTCCCAAGGTCAAACCCTGCAGGCTCCCATTTTAGCTATATAGTTATAACCCCTGCCAGATTTGGTTGGAGACTTCTAGATGTGGCATTTTTCACTAGATATGGCGGACCTCCTCCATATTTGGCGGGGTCCCGCCCATATATTTTTTTGATTTTTCGATTACTGGCCGTCCTTGGGCGTTTCGAGGATGCCACGTGTCGCCCGCTAACTGGGTCATGTGGCATTTACTGATTGGTCCACCTGAATGCTAACGTCATATTCAGTCAACCATACATGACACATGGTGCTTCCTGGATGGTGCCACGTGGCAATTTTATATTGGTCCACATGGACCCCTGAAAAGTCCAATGGTAGGTGACATGTGGTAGCTTGTGGTGTTGCCATGTGGAATGATGACATCAGTAGCCCGTACAATGATGTCACCCTGCCACGTCAGTTGTTGTCGTCATGCTGGCGTCAACATTATGGACGATGATGTGTCCCCTATTGACTAGCCCTGTTTGATCGCAACTTTGACTGCAAATATCTTTCAAACCATAAATATGTTTGATGAGTTGTGTGCATTGTTAGAAAGCTTGCAACGTGATCTTCGAGATCATGTCATTTTCAATGAATTTTGGGAACTTTGAATTTTTGTCATTTCTCTATCTACTGAAGCCATTCTAAGAGTTCTGAGTTGCCTCTATGAGTTTTGGGTTATTATTAGCATCCTCTGGATCCTTTTTGGATCACACTGGGTGTTCAAAACCTATTGAGTATGTTGCAAGTGTTCCTCCCACATCTTGTTGTAGATGAGGATGTCATCCAGATACACCACTACAAAAGTATTGGTGAAAGGTCGTACGATAACATCCATCATCCTCATAAATGTTGTTGGAGCATTTGTCAAACCAAAGGGCATGACCAACCATTCAAAAAGACCTTATTTTGACTTGAAGGTAGTCTTCCATACATCTGTCTATTCTATTGGGACCTGGTGGTAGCCAGACTTCAGATCAATATTACTGAAGTATTTGGCCCCCGTGAGATGATCAAGGAGGTCGTCGATTCAAGGAATCGGGTACCGGTTTCAGACTGTGATTTTATTCAGGGCTCGGTAATCAATGCAAATATGCCATGTCCCATCTTTCTTCTACACCGACATGATTGGTATCCCACAAGGCAATGAGTTGGGACGTATGTGCCCTTTTTGGAGAAGTTCTTGGATCTACCTCTTGATCTCCTCATTTTCTAAAAGAGAGTGTAGGTAGACAGGCCCATTGGGTAGTGGTGTGTCTAGGGTCATATTGATGGGATGCTTGACCTGTCAGTGCAGAGGTACCCCGGTAGGAGAGGAGAAGATATCTGATTATTCTTCCTCGACCTTATCCAATTTCTTCTATTATGTGGAGATATTGGTCGCAGAGGCTTTGGATGTGGTTGTGATCTTTCACTCACTCTGAGAGAGAATCACAAAGAAGACAAATTTCCTGGTCTGAGAGATGACCTTCCTGCATTGCTTGGAAGAGATCAAGGAAATAGCACTAGGAGGGACTTCCTCGGGTAATCCTGTACAATTTCATGTTCAAAGTAATAATTACACTACGAGGCCTAGAATCATATACAACATGATGTTTCCATAAATAAGGTTGGCCCAAAAGAACATTACAAACTTCAAGAGGAGAAACATCACACAATACCTTGTCTTTGAAGGGCTTGATGTCATACGACATTTGACATTGTTGGCTGACGCGGAGATCACTTCCTTGGCAGAGCCATCCAATGGTGTAGGGTTGTGGGTGTGACGTTGTTGGCAGGTCCAAATGCTTGATGACCTCTACTGAGATGAGTTTCTTCTGGCTACCTCTATAAAAACTGAAGTAAAGTGAGGTGCCTTTTGCCCACATCTGTTAATGGAAGAGGCGCTTTCCTTCTTCTAGTTCGTCTGGTTCAACAGGTTGGCGCTTGGTGGTAGCAACAGTGGCACTAGGTTCCACGTCAATGATCTTTATTCCCCTTTTTGGTTCTGACTCAGAGTCAGAACCCGCATCTGATTCAGAGGATTTCACTTCAGCCACCAACAACTTCTTTGAGCAGCAGTGAGCAGTGTTATTCCAAGGGATCTTATGGAAGTCACACCACTTCCTGGTATCTTTCTTTGTCTTTTCAGTGTCCTTTTCTTGCGGCTTGGACTTGTTGTCCTGATACTTTCCATCTTTACTTTTTCCTTTGTTTTGTGGGTTGGGGCCACCCCTTCTTGGATTTTGTTGTGAGGGGTTCCCAGGTCCAAATTGTCACATCCTTTTTTTGAGCTTCTACTCGATTTTGATGACATATCTAAATAAATTGAGCATAAGAATATTAGGACAAGAATATTGGCAGAAAAGGCCTCAAGCCATAATTATCAGCATTATATTAATCTTAATGATACAAATATATAATACAATAATGAAACCACCTCAATTGTTCTCACATCGACACCTCATCAAGAGATAAGGTAGGAGGAGGAAATATAGGAATCTAGAAACACATTTAGGATAACAACTATATCCTAGCATGTGAAATATACAAAGTTGGTATACTAAGCCTTAATGATTGTATATGAGAAAGAGGCTAACATTCCCCCCCTCAATCATAATTCCAAACAACAAAACCAACAAAGCAGGTGCATAAGTTGGTATATCTCCATGTCTTCATGTTGAAACTCTTGAGCTGAGCCACGATGAAGAACTCCCTGAAAAACCGCTAATCTAGATGCTGAATTTATTCATCTCAAATGAACTGGAAGAGAGCTGAGATATGGAAGTGAACAACTGAAATATCTGAACATTCCCTGATTTCTTTACAATTCGATCATTTTGCCAAGTATTTGAGCTAGAAGAATCTGATGTCTTCTGCTAATTGGTGAACATGTAGCATCACCACTGTACTAGCAGTGTATCACTGAAGTTCTTTCTGAATCTGTGGTTTGGGATGACCACTAACCAATTGATACCATGTATCTGATGGTTTTTGGACAACCACTAACCAATTGTGACACTTTTAGGTGTCCAACAACATCCCAATGTATCATGTGTATGATTCAATTGCAATTGTGTATAATCCTATCAAATTCTGCTATCTATGGAAATCTCACTATGTAATCATGTGATCCAGGATGCATGCAATTTGTTCCAATCTAATGAGAGTGAACCAAGAGAAGTGAATCAACTTCTAGTCTGACACATCCCTGAAAATGCCTGACAACTCAATCAAATGTCAAGTTGCAATGCATAAGGATCCTCTTGTCCTCTTCTAGGTCGAATGACCATCTATGTGAACCAAACGTCCACATCATTTCTCTCAAAATAAAAATTAACATCCAAATTATGTATGATTCAACTTAAACTTATTGAACCATAATTCTACCAAAGTCTATCATCTACAAACCGCAGTTTCCCATTTGAAAAATTTCATCCCCATCTGGCATATTTGATGTTTGTTGTTGTTGAAACTTTATGTCTGACAACCATATTCAATTCCATCATCAATTCCCCCCTTTGTCATCTGAAAGGAGAGACCACAAGTGGTTTCATGAACCATCATCACTAGAATTTTGAACTCCCCCCCTTAAGGTGCATGCAAGTTTCATCATTGTACTCCCTCCTTTGATTCTCAAGAGAGTACCATACTTGTTCCATTTGAGTATAACACAAAGTGGGCATGCGGAAAAAAACCACATGTTATCTCATCCTGTGAGGGCCATGCTCGAAAGCTACGCCATAAGGGGACCACTTATGTGAGGTACAAAAATGCTATGTGCTACAAGATTGGTATTTACTTGAGATTGAATTCTTCGGTAAGACTTATATAGTCGCTTGGTTGTTGATGACCACAGCCAAGGATCAATGCACTCATAGTGAATCTTCAATCTTCCAGGTTTCTTTAATGTTGAACATCTGTCTGAATAATGGTTATGATTTCCACAATGTTGGCAAGGATGGAGATCAAAACACCGATTTTCCTTGTGACCAACTCGATTGCAATGTTGACACTTTGCATTCTAATGTTGAACTGGAACAGGTGAAAGTGAATCTTCTTTAAGGAATCCATCACTTTGGAACTTGATTGGTCTAGAATAATCAAGAATATAAAAGGTAACTTCCTTGTCGTATCCAAGTCATGTTCTATTCTTGTTGTAGATGATTTCTTCCCAAGGTCTAATGATGGGAATGGAAACACTATTCTAAGTCTGATTATGTTGAACTTGAACAACTTCATATTCATTGGAAGTTTCTTCTGAAGTTGGCTCACTAAGGTTCTTCTTCACTGACTGTTGATCATCATTATCATCATCATCATTATAGAGAGGGTTGTGCTAAACAAAAACTAGTTCAGAACACTTCACTCGCTATTTATTTTTGAGATCAGTCAACTCATCATTCAATAGTTGGGATAGAGATTGAAAAAGTTTAACTTTATCTTGCATCACTTGCAAACAAGTTAGCACTGATTGAAGAGTTGTTTGTTCACTATCACTGCGTTGCCTTCAGTGGTGTTTATTAGAGTGTTTAGTAACTCTAATAATTTTAGATTTTGCTCCATATGAACACACTCGCTTGAACCTCTCGTTCACTTTCTCTTCTGACTTGCTTGTACTCGCTCACTTGAAATTGATTCCACGAAGTTGAGGATGTTGGTTACCACCGAAAATGCACCCAAATTTGTGATTACAATGACTTGAATTTTACTCAACCTTGTCAATTTCGACTCAAAATTACAATGAATCTTGGGTGTCGGGTTCAACCGAGAATGCACCCAATTACAAATTCAACTTCACTTGATTTATAAAGACACATAAACTTACAAAAGGACTATTTGCAAGTTACAATGAATCATAATTCTGAAGTTAAATTACTCTTCAAATTTGAATGTGTTGTTGAGGCATTTGAGTCTTGTTTTCCTTTGATTACAAGATTGTCTTGTTCATTGCTTTAGTATTCTTTTTCAATGCTTGATTGTACTTGTTCTTGAATGTATGTGCTTCACTAGCATTAATTGTGTGATTACATTAACTTTCTTTGTACTCCATGTGTGTGTGATAATGTCAAAACTAGACATAAATTGGCGCAGTACCCCCTGCCTCAACAGGTTCTGCACGACCTCCTGGTCTTAGGATCATTTCAAATCTTCTCCTGAGTTAGATTGACTCTTTGGTTTCCCCATAGGGAATAACACACACACAAGGTGTATTCCATAACTGACCCACAAATATGATCAGGGCTTTTCTTTTCCTTTTGGGATTTCAAATTTTGCGATTTCGCGAATCCTGTTGTCGAGCCCCTTGTCTCTTCAACCTCCGAAACCTGAAACATCAATGAGGGTTGACTTCTTCAATGTGCTGAAAACACGCCTCTTGTTGCCACTTATTTTGGATTTTTCCTTTTCGCAATTTCAGGAGTTGTGTGACCATGCAACTCTACCTCTCGGCTCCCGAAACCCGAAGTGCTGAAATCTCGAAATTCCACACCAAAGTCCTGTCGTGTTTCACGACTTCGGGATTTTCACTCCACTGTGTCCTAGATCCTTGTCGTCAGGATTCTCGGTATGCTGAACCCCGAAATACCGAAATGTCGATGTTTCACTTCAAAGGCACGTAGCATTTTGCGACTTCAGGATTTTCAATGTTAAGGTCTCGATTCCTTGTCGTCAGGATTCCCGGTATGTCGAACCCCGAAATACCGAAATGTCGATGTTTCACTTCAAAGGGGATCAACGATTGTGAACCTCCCCTGATACAATGGCTGGCGTGATTTCGCGTACTGGGAGTTTT
Organism: Picea engelmannii; assembly: GCA_009831015.1. Lineage (NCBI taxonomy): Eukaryota > Viridiplantae > Streptophyta > Pinopsida > Pinales > Pinaceae > Picea > Picea engelmannii. The sequence continues at coordinate 4,190 of WSFP011481224.1, read as the reverse complement.
TGATGCAATGACTCCAAAATCACTTTCCACTCCAAACTCTGAAACCCGAAATATCAAATTTCGAGCGCAAGATCAACGAGTCCTGACGCTTCTCATCTAACAGTCGTTACTCCTCCCGAGCTTGCTGAATGATGAAAGGCACTCAGCCTTAACTTTCTCATAGATCTGCGGGATCCAACGGTCCACGTGATTTCGCGAGTTCTCCTCAGAGAATTCTCATCGCCCGATTCACTCCTCAAGAATCTCTGACCAAATTGACTTGGTGTCCTTCCACTGAACTTAAATTTTGCGCAATGATTTCTCTCCCCGTCTTCCTTTGAAGACTTCAAAGGTACTAACCCTCCTGAGATTTCACTTGTGGACATAAGTCTCCAAGAGATCCTGCTCACACTCCTTGCGGCAATCCTTCAAATAACCTCTGGTTATTTGAGTCCTCGACTCTGTGCACTCTTTGCAACAACAGTCCTTCCACCTTCACCTTAGTTGATAACTTATAAGGCTTCAGCTATTCTGCACACACCTTGCACGGCTTCTATGCTTCACCTGCACTTATGCTGGAAATGAGAACAATAGTATCTCTCCTGAGCTTTCTAAGATAAAACTCAGACTCTTGTCAACACACGCCTTGCAGACATTTCACTGCACTCCTTGCAGGAACTCTCAGGATGAGAAACAATTGAAACTCATTCTTCTCCTCTCTCAGACTTCATATACTTAACATGAAATCACACATAACACAACATTGAAACAAGTGCATAACAGAGAAAACAAACAGTTGTAAACATACCATTCAATAGATGTAACCAGTAAGCATCATAACACCATGAAAATGAGTCAAAGATTCATATATTAACTCAAGTGCTCTTGTACATGGGTTCTTCTCTACATCTCTCTGCTACAGCTCTCAATGGTGATAATCTTACAATGATACAAGGGTGAGGGTGTCTATATCTGTTTTCCCTCCTACTCTCTAAACTATCTAATCTATGAATTCAAATCTACCTACTTTCATTAATTTCGTATAAATGCCTTTACATACTACAGATGAGAGCTATCGCTCAAGATCTATTTACAATATCTAAGATATAAATGTAAGTATGTTTTCCCCAACTATCACATTAATATATGATTCATTAATTTTTCAAAACATTTCAAAATGTGCAAAATGTGTGTTGCGCTTTTCCAGTTGTCTTCCGCCTTTATGGTTACTTGGTTGGTTGCTTACGATGCTCCTGCATCATAAATCAGCTCATAAAACAACCATGAAAACATCACCAACACACACTACACAAGATGTACCTAAAATCCCATTATTCAATTTCGAGCGGATCATGGACACAAAAACCAAATAAAATAATTTTATTATGTTATCATTCTTACAATGAAAATGATGGCCAAAACTAAAGCCAAAAGTTTTCCTCCAAATTTTGCGAAACTCCTTCTACAAAAAATAGTGCTCATAAAAAAATATGAGCATTCCACCTTTTAAAAAGACATCAATACAACAATCCTTATATCTCCTCCTTTATATAAAAGGCACAAAATGTCTAAAAAAGAACATGAATATGTTCTTGCTTTGATTTCTAAAAGGATGTTTTCTACTTTATTTTTATATCCCACTTTCTTTTTATTAGCATAAACCATATAAATTCTCAAAAAACACTTAACACTTTTCTTTTTATCTTATTACTTTTCCACAAAAGTAATAAAAAATGATTATGCTATGGGATTAAAAACCATGCAATGAGACTTAAATTAATACCCGTTGTGTTATAAAGTATCTGCCCCACCAAATATTTATGAATTAACACTTCCACTTGTCACCGTATTGCTAGTATTAACTCACAAATAAAATACAAGAGTATGGTAATTATTTGGAATAAATGCACTTAAATCATTGCGAAATTATTCTTACTAATGAGATTTTACTCGGTTTAATTGAGGTTTCCTCCATTGACTGCAAAAAGGAGGATTCATGCCACTGCCATTGACTACAGAAAGGAGGATTCATGCCACGATTTGAGTAGTGCCAAGCTTTGAATGTTGAGTCTGTTTGCATGTGCATTAATCCATAAACTTCACACAACTACCAAATGGCCACCGCATGCTACCATACACATGGATCTCTCTTGGATTTTGAAGATGGTGATCTTATCAACATAGGGATGAAATTGATATTAACAATATCGGGAATGATTCATATCTACCACATAGATCTATCACTCAGATCTAAACATTATCGCTAGATGTATTCAATGTATATGCAAAAGCTCACAATCTTCCAACATTTTCTGTGTGTATGGAGTGTGTATGGATCTAAAGATACCTAATCTCCATTTGGATTGTTGTGGTTGCGTCTCATTATACAAAACCCTCCAATTTTACTCATACATTTAACAAATAGAGGTGCACGACTTGGAAAATGGAATTCTTGTGATAAAATTTGAGAGCCACAATATAGATATGGATCTATAGAATATGAAAAACAATTGCATGTGTGTTAGAAAATCTTGTGTGTTAAATCATGTTGCCTTCTCATTCACCCTATTTGCCTTTTTTTTCTTTCCACGGAAGTGTGAATTTTACATAGATCTAGTCCTTTTTCCAATGGATCGTATGTTAGGGGAATCCTTTGGCTCCGAACGAGATTGCAGATTTGTGTGATAGAATAGATGGGATTGGTGGTGGGGGATTGTATACAGGTCAAGTTCTCTGGAACAAAGTGGGTGCCAACTACAATTCGATCTAGATGTGGTTGGGCCAATTAAAAAACAAAAAATGTGCCCAATTTCAGATATCATATGGAGAATACCATCAAATCCTCCGTTAAAATAAAAATGTCAGACACAAATTTTGAAACGCTTATGGATCACTACCATGGTGTTATTATCTGCCATAGATATGCAATAAACTACATCTAAGCCAGATATATGCGTGTTTATAAATCAAGCAGATTCTTGTGATACCTGGGAGATTGCTTGAGGTTGATTTTGATGAGATCAATTGCAGATCACTCGCCTTTGCCTTACACATTCATCTAATAATTATGACACAATACTCCAATGGTGTAAAAAATTATAGATCACTCGCCTTGCTCTGATACCAATTGAAGAAATTGAGCATAAGAATATTAGGACAAGAAGATTGGTGGAAAAGGCCTCAAGCCATAATTCTCAACATTGTATTAATCTTAATGATACAAATATATAATACAATAATGAAACCACCTCAATTGTTCTCACATCGACACCTCATCAAGAGATAAGGTAGGAGGACGAAATATAGGAATCTAGAAACACACTTAGGATAACAACTATATCCTAGCATGTGAAATATACAAAGGTGGTATACTAAGACTTAATGATTGTATATGAGAAAGAGGATAACAATATCGGTAGGCCACACCCAAGGACAAGATGTCTAGAAATTTGATTTCGGTTTGGATGTATCTATGCAGACCACCGCAATACTTGAGCACCAGATGTCGCTTTGAATCTTTGATACCCAGCTTGGTGCACAAGGTATGGAAGATATTTGTGAACTCTGGTACTACTTAGTCTCTTTCTTGCCACAGTATGGTCCATTTGGTATACAAGTCGTCATAAATTCTGATAGAGTAGTATTGTTCCTTAATAACATCCCTGAAGGATTCCCAGTTGACCGCAACTATAAATAATGAGGGTTCCTTTGTTTCATTTTGCTCACAGAAAGTTTCCCACCAATATTTGACATGGGGAACGACTTTGAAGAGTGAAAAAGTAATATTTTCTCTATTCAAAAAGTTATGGACAGAAAAATACCCTTCTATAAGATTCAACCACTTGTCTACAACATCTACGTCTATCTGACCTTCAAATATAGGAATATCGAAGTCGATTTTTACCTTGAAGGGGGGTGCACCTCCGTTTGAGGAATATGTGTTGTCTGTTGGTAGACACCGAAGGATTTGCATGAAACTATCCATCATCTTGTTCCTCTGTTGTGTGAGGGATTCCTCAAACAATATTTTGAAAGGATCTCCTATCCCGTCATATTTCTTTTCTCCTTCCATGAGAGGTCGCTTGGGTGTGCGAGATCTTTTGTCCTCGATATAAACAAGCTCGATGATCCGGATTTATGTAGGAACACAATGAAATACATAAATACACATAAACGCAGAGATGCAGCGGAAATAAGACTTCATTTCATTA
>WSFP011481223.1:0-16145 GCA_009831015.1 Picea engelmannii | reverse complement strand
TTCTTCTATGCCATAACCAACTTTCATCTTCCTTTCCTAGACAAAACTTTTCATTTCCAATTTCACTTAACACATATATGTTGTTTGAAGTTCTTGCAGTTGTACCGACCAATTTCTCTGAACCTTCTTTTCTTATCTCACACTTTTCTGAATTGAAAGTAAGTTTATGACCTTGGTCACAAATTTGACTCACACTTAGAATATTATGTTTCATATCTTCTACCAACAGAACATTTTGTGCCTTTTCATTCTTGTTCCCAATGCGGACTATGCCTTCTCCAATGATTTTGGATGAATTATCATTTCCGAAGGAGACTGATCCATTTTTTTATTTTTGTAATGTAAGAAATTTGTCTTTATCACATGTCATGTGTTTTGAACATCAACTGTCAACATACCAACCATGTTTCTTCTGCTTATCTTGTAGAGCGACTATGCATTGTTCATTGTTATACTGATCTTGCTTTCTTATCCATGTTGTTTTTTAAGGTTCTTGTTTGTGACTGTTGTTATTCTCTTGAGGTTCTTTAGGAGGGACTGTCATTCTACAATCCTTGGCCACGTGTCAATATTTTTTACATTTGTAACATTCCACTTTAGTGCTCAAGGATTCAAAGCTGTTGTAACTTCTTCTTTGTGTTTCTCTAGGTCTTCTTGAATAATCCATTTATGTATAACTCTCAAAGTTGTTACTGTTCCTGTTGTTATCTTTGCAATTCACAGCTTTATGTCCAAAATTATTACATGCATAACATAAACCAAAAAATATAGTTTGATACCTAGGAGTTGAATATATTCTAAAAGGAGGTGCTGTTATGAATCCTTCTTTTTCTTGAGGCCTATCTGCCTGTTGTTGATTCTAAAATCTGAATCTTCTTAGTGGAGGAGTGTCCCTGTAATCTTCCTTGTATATCATCCTATCCTCTTTGATTGATTCTGCATAGCTCTTTGGATTTTTTTCTTGCTTTGTTGTTTTGGAGCTTGATCCCTTTTCTGTCTGATTGTATCCAAGTCTGGACTTGTCAAGTTGAGATTTTTGATTGCTGATAATGTCATCCAGAACTTTTGAGATATTCTATATATTTTTCTTTTGAATATCGTTTCTTAGTGTGACAACCTCTTCTTCCAAGTTTCCAATGATCTTATCTTTTTCTTCTAGTTGTTCTTTGAGTGCTTCTTCAATTATTTTATCTTCTTCTATTTGAACCTTCAATTTTGTGATCATTTGTCTAGTTCTCGAGTGTCCTTTTTCTTGTCTAGTTCTGCTTGTAGTTTCTTGTTTTTCTTCTTTTCTCTTTTGATAACTTCTATGGCACACATTAATTCTTCTTGATAGTCAAATTCTACCTCTTCAATTTCTTCTTCGACTTCTTCACATTCTTCTTTGGATTCTTCATATTCTTCTTCAGAGTCTTCTTTGTCAGAGTCTTTTACTGCCATGAATAGAAATATTCCTGTCACATTGTCACTGACTTCATCTTCATCTGATGATGAGATGTCTTCTTTGGTGTATAAGATTTTCTTGGAAACTTTCTTTGTAGTTATTTTGCCTTTATATGTGTGTTTTCCTTTTGAGTAACCTTCATCATTTCTCTTTTTCTTATGAGGAATTTTGTTAGCAAAATGACCAATACCATCACTATTAAAACAAATTAAAGGGATCTTACCTCTATACCTACCGTATGTTCCCTTGTTCAATATTTTGACAAAGTTGGCCACTTCTTTATCATCCTTCGAGGCGTCACTGTTGCTGCTATATTCTTCTTGTTCCTTTTTATTTTGCTTTGATCTTTTGGATGCATTGAAGGCTGCTTCTTTTACATCTGGATTTTCCTGCTCTGATCTCATTTCATATGCTGTGAAGATTCCATGCAGTTCATCCATGCTTATTGAGTCCAGAGACGATATTTCTTCTAGTGCTAATATCTTAGGGTTGAATATCATAGGAAGAGATCTTAGTATCTTTTGAACAATTACAGATTCTTTAATTTCTTCTCCCAATCCTATGATTGCATTCACTGTTTCATCGACTCATAAGAAGTAGGTTGTGATATCTTCATCTTCCTTCATTTTTATTTGTTTGAACTGACCTCTGTAAGTCTGAAGCTTTGTTTCTTTGAATTTTGTATCTCCTTCATAAATATTTTGATGCTTGACCCAAATATCTTTAGCAGATTTACATTGTGCAACTTTGGTGAGTATTGTATCACTGAGACCATTCAAAAGTGCATTTGTGTCTATGGAATTATTCTCACTGAGTTTTACTGCTTTGTCATTTGTTGGTGGAACTGCTGGTGCTATGTATCCATCTACAATTGATTGCCAAACTTGAAATCCCTGTGCCTGTATATATGTCCTCATCCTTATGCTCCAAAAAACAAACTTCTATCCATAAAACTGTGGTATTCCATTTTTATATGAGTTGGTACTCTCCATGATCTACCTTTGAGTGGTTAAACTGATTTCTAAAGGAACCTGCTTTGATACCAATTGTTGGATTACTGAGAGGGGGGGTGAATCTGTAATAGTGAAATTATAATCCTTTTTATCCAAATTGATCCAAGTGTTATATCAAAGTAGCATTATTATCCAATAATGAGAAATAAGAAAAGAAAAATCACACACATACACAGTACACCAGTGTTTTACATGGAAACCCAAATCGGGAGAACACCACATAATGATTTTTGTTATATGTCTTGAAGAATTACATTCATTGGAAGCACCAACTTCCTTTGTTTTCCATATACAACTGGAAGGAGGATCTAGCCCCCTATATTCTCAGGATACAACCCGAGGGAAGATCCAACTCCCCAATTCTCTGGCTACAACCAGAAGGAGGCTACAACCCCCTATGTTCTCCGGCTACAACCAAAAGGTGGCAACACGCACCTGTCCGTGCCACGTCCCGACACCCTGAAGTAGAAGTATAATGATGGAACCATTGTCAACCTGTCACTGTGAGATATACCGTTGTAAACTTGTACCAATAAATCTAAACCATGCATCAACCTATACCTCAACCTATAATCAACTTGTACCATAAACAAGTGCATCAACCATGCACCAACTTGTACCAAATAACCTGTAATCAACCTGTACCATAAACAAGTGCATCCAACCATATACCAAGTATGTATCAATAATGTGTCAACTACTCATTAACTATGAATCATCAATATGTACCAACATGATCAACTATAGACCTCATTTATGTGCCAACTCATCAACTACTTGTCTCAACCATGTACTCAACATGTAACTCAACCAAAATCCCTCATCAATTTCATCATCCAAATCTGATTTGTAGATTTGTAATAGACCTGGGGTATATGATCACATTCTTGTAAACCTTCCTTAACTTTAACAACAAGAGACTAGCATTTTCATCAAACTTTTCTTTAGTCTCACATGCCTAGTTTTGGATTAGTCAACAACCCTAACTTGAAGTAATCATAACTTTGTACCTGTAATGTATAAATATCTGAAAATGATACACAATTTTCTTCAATGTTTTTTATGCAATTCCTCCATGCTTCACTACTTGGAACCTCTCATAAAAGGAGTTATAGAAAAAATGACATACCTTGCTGAATTCCGACTTATTCTAGAGAGCGACCTTGTAGAGCATGCCCCGCACGTAATATTTGTTGAATTAATATGAAAATGTTAAAAAACATACTAAAGACTATACCCTAACCAACACATTTTGTTTCACTTAATTTGTATCTGTTATGAAGAAGTTATGATGTTTTTACTCGAAACACCTGTTTTTGACTAGTTTCAGGACTAGCCACAAACCCTATTTTCCACGTAGTGTAACTCAAAAATTACAATGACTGACAAGATGAATTTTTTACCACAGATACTTGGATATGTTTTCTTAATGGCATAGAAATTTCACAGTCTGAATCATTATATGAAAAAATTTATAGCGAAAATTTCACTCATTACTTCACTTTATTATTTATCTTTTAAAATCTCTTAAACCACTTTGACTACTTTGACCTTTTGGGGCTTCTAGATGACATATGAGGGTCCTCCAACTTCATAAGGCCATAAATATCAAACCTTGAGAAGTTATGTGACGTTACACATACCACCAGAAATGGAATGACATGTACTATCCATATAGAGTAATATTATCTGAAACTTCTTATGGCCATAAATCTCTAACCGTGAGGAGTTATGTGATGTTCCACATACCACTGAAAATGGAATGAAAAGAACTATCCATCTAGGATAGTTTACTTGACAAATTCATTGTCCTTCATCTCATTATTCCACAATTAAGCATGGGTTCTCTTACTCTGCAAAGCATCTTCCCGTGAGGGCTTTCAACATAAGGGGACCACTTTGGAGTTCATCCATCTTTACTTCTTATCAACCATGACAAGACAATAATGAGTCATCTTTACATCAGACAATCTTGGGTCCATTAAGCAAACCTTTATTTTGCGGGGATTTCTTCAAGGGTTGACATCAATGAAAACCAACGTTAGTCAATAGACCTAGGGCCAGAAAAAGGAGGATGTGGATAGGGTGGTCTCAGTTGTTAAAGAGAAGGGGTTTTCATCCTCGTTTAGGTTAGCAGAAAGTGGCGGTGAGGCCCTAGTTCAAGATTTAGAGAATATGGAAAAGGGTATATGCTCTAGGTCTCTATATTTGTTAAAGGTTTTGGATCCCAGTGTTGGGTGGTTAGGATGTAGTCAGAGATTTTATAGTTCATCTACTTCAGTTTCGATGGGCCTCTTACTGGGTACCCCTTGCTCTTCCTTTACTTCCTTTAATTTTAGGCTCAACAATGTAACTGTATCTGAAAATAAGTGGATTGAGGCTCTCGACAATCTTTCTATTACCTCAAATCCCATCCTAAACTTGACCAAAGGATATGTCATTCCTTATGATGTTCTTGTTTCCTCAGAGAATACTTGGGATTTACAGGTTTTCCATTTAGTGGAGGAGGAATCATCTTTATCCTCTAGAATATCATTCTCACTATAATTCCTTCACTCTCATTCAAATCCCTCTGTTGTAGGTGGCCTAGGTAAGGAGGTTTACCATGCTCAGAAGAAAGGGGGTAGGGGGAGGAAATATTTTGTCTCCAAGGAACAATCAAAGGCCAAAAGTGACCTCCTTTATGGAAAAGAACAGTCTATTGAACATGATATTAGAGAATTGTGGGCTCATAAGAAGGGTTTGAAATGAATGTCATGTCCTTCAATTGCAGGGGTTTAGTTGGCTCCCTTAAAAAATTAGCACTAAAAAGGGTGGTGTTTCTTGAACACCTTGATATTCTGTTACTTCAAGAGACTATGGGAGATGGGGAGGAAGTAAAATCTTGTTTGGAAAGTATTTTATTCGGTTGGCAATTTGTAGCTCTAGATGCTAAAGGCAGTTCGAGGGAACTGACATTGGGTTGGAACTTGAGGACAGTAAAAGCTCACAATTTCTAGGGTATGGAGTCTGTTATTGGACTATATTTTATGGCCTTGTATTTGGAAGTGGATCTCCCAATTTTTAATATTTATGGTCCCCATCAGGAGAGTGTACCATTTTGGGAAAACCTTCTTAACAAGTCATTACTGAAAGGAGAATCTCTCATTCTAGGAGGCGACATAAATTTCTCTCCGGGTCAAGTTGAATCTTGGTGTCCACATGCCAGAGCAGATCCTCTCAATAATTTTGTTACTCAGAAATCAACGGAAAGAAACCTTTGTGATGTGGTACCCTCCGAAATTAATCCTACATGGAGAAATAAGAGGATAGGAGAGGCTCAAGTGACAAACTGCCTTGATCATTTATTTTTTGGAGAGACAATTGCTTATGAAATAGTGGATTGGTAGTGGAGGGAACTCTGACCATTTCCCCGATTTTCTTGGAAATCCAATAGGGTACTTCAAAGCCTACGAATCCTTTCAAATTCAACAGGATTTTTCTGAAAGATGAGTCTTTCATCTCTCTGATTAGGTATAATTGGATTCCCTACAATCATAGGGATTCCTCTTTAGTCACCTTTTATTTTGCTGCAAATCTAAAATTATTGAAGGAAAAAGAAAAGTCCCAGGATTTTTAGAAATGGAAAAGCGAGGATGATGAGTTGAAATACTTAGAGGAATCGCTTCATAGGATCTATGAGGAGGATGAGGGGGGGTTTCTCAAGTTTCAAAATATGCACTTCTCATACTTTAGGAAAGATTAAATACTCTTCTCAAGGAAAAGGAGGAATCTTGGAGATTAAAAAGAAGAGTTATTTGGTTGGAAAGTGATGATGATAACACAAAGTTTTTTCAAGCCTATGAAAAAGGAAAGAGATTTGCAAATACCATTTGGAGCTTAGAGGACCAACATGGAAATGTGGATAATTATTTTAAGGGGATGGAGATATTGGGTAAGAACAATTTCTCGGATCTCTTCAAAGAAGAGAACCATTTTTCTATTATTGAAGTTGTTAGGATGGCTCAGTTTTTTTCGAGTTTTGTGGAATAGGAAGACAACTGTTCCCTGATGGTCGAAGTTTTAGAGGAATAATTAAAGGAAGTTTTGAATAGTTTTCAAAAGGAAAAAATTGCGGGTCCATATGGGTGGTCGATTGAATTTTTCTTGGGACTATATGAAATCCTCGACCAAGATCTCCAGAAAGTGGTTGAGGACACTCAACTTTCTGGTCGAGTTCCTGCTATTTTTAAGTCCACTTTTATTGCCTTGATCCAAAAATATGATAATACATCCTCTCTAGATGAGTTCACGCCAATTTATCTCTGTAAATGTATTTACAAATTAGTGTCCAAGATCATTTACAAAATATTGAATATGATCCTCTCAAATCAAATTTCAAGCGAACAGTTTGGTTTTCAAGAAGGAAAACAAATCCATGAAGCTATAGGTGTAGCTCAAGAAGGCTTGCATAGTCTTAAATCTATGAAACTGAAATGAGATCTTATTAAGATCAATATTTCTAAATATTATTATAGATTAAGTTGGTTATGCATGTTACGAGGAAAATCACTCTATGGCATGGGAAAACCACAATAGACGGAAATGACTGCAGAAATCAACTCTAATCCCAAGTATGTTATATAAACAAATATTCTAACAAGACACGATAAAGAGCCTACCTTGTCTAGATGTTCGATGAAGTCCACTGCTGAGCACTTGACTCAAAGAAATACACCTGCAAATTGTCCTCATATAATGATAATATGGTGATAATATATAAAGTTAACACATATAATAGCATAATCCATCAATATTCATAACAAATACACCCATGGATTAAAAATTCAAATATTTTCAAGATATTAATTGGACGAGAAAAGATAATTTCTATTAAAATGTAATCAACAGAAGTGTATGAATGAAAAAATTCCGTGTGAGCACATTCGAAACTGAGAAACTAAGTCCCTTTGAGCTAGGACTCCACCACTTCAATCCTCCACCAAAGGCAAGATCATATAAGAGAGATAATGAGGTTCTCCATCAAATCGGGAATATCTTGGTGGATGTACAATTTGTTCAAAATTAAAAGGACAAAGGGATGTAGACTCAATATGAGGTGAATAATTTCTCTAGAGTAACTTTGCTCTCAAAGTTGAATTCTTATTCTCTTCTCCACAACTTGGGTATGGTCCATTTGTCGGCCCTTGGTCATGGAATAAAGATAAGGTTAAGGAATAAGTGTGAAGTGTGAACTACGTGGAAGACAAGTTGACTAAGATTAGGTCAAAGTGGCCAAAAGAGTAGAAAAGATGAAGCGAAGTAAGAGAAAGAAAACCGTTGGATAGGGAGATCAAGGAAGACAAATCAATAAGGAATATGGATCGTGGAAAAATCAACAAGCAAAAAAATCCACAAATCATGGGAAAGAAGGAAGGACAGGTTGGGGAAGCCCATAAAACGTGGGTCAAGTTGACCTAGGGTGTTAGACACCTAGGGTTTTGGTATTTAGGGTTTTGACACCTAGGTTTCAGCCTAAGGTTGTCTGAGAGTCATTTTAATGTATAAATAAAGGTCAAGAGGACCTGAGATGGGTTCTATTATGTTATGATGGGTGATTGTTGTTATTGTTGAGAGAGAATTATTGTGTTGGGAGAGCAGTCTATGTTGTAAGATCTTCAGCCAGATGCAAAGATCATCCCTGCAGCTGGGTGCGCAGGGAGGGGAGAGAAGAAGAGAAATAAAGAGAGATATACAATCTAAGAGCGTATATAGATCTGTATGTTTTCATATAATATCAAGAGACACAATTCTATGGACGTATCCCTAGGGAGAGAGTGAACCACATATATCTTGTTGTTTTGTGTGATTGATGCTTTGTCCTTCTTCTTTCTATTATACTGTTACTATATCATTGTGTTAGGTCTGAGATATAGTTCATGCAGTAGGCTTAAGGATGATAAGGAATAACTAGGTTGTTGTATGTTTTTGCCTTGAACCCACCTTAAATTTCCCTTGGTTGTAGACACCTGAGTCCTGCAACCCCCTATTTCTACTTCGGGTGAGACTGCATTTACTTCGCAAGTGTTGTCAAAAGGGATTTTTGGTGCGTTGTTAGAACTGAACCTTGGGTCTGCCCGTGTTCCAATAGATGGTTCCATTGCTACGACCGAGATCTTCTTGAAGGAATGTCAAGGTGGTTTCCGTTTAAGATAGAGATTCAGAAGTGGATATAAGAACAAGAAAAGGACTTCATAGAATCCCAGAACAAGAACCCTAATCTTACCACAGAGGATTGGTTGGGAAAGTATATCTTTACCGATATACATGAGATTTTCTTTGGAAGAATTCATAAGGATCTATACAAGTGGCTAGCCATATTAGTAGATACCCAGTTTGAAATCAGACTTAGACCACCTGTGGTTTGGATGTCGACACTGATCAGGAAGGTCAAGAGAGTTGATAGTGCCATGTCAAGAGAAGTCGATCACTTCTTTGATAGTACCATTGGAGGCTACATTACTGAGCTTTCTATTGATATAGTAGAATCATATAGCCAAACAAAGAGATATTTCTTTAAGGGACCTAGATGAAAATTTTTACATTTTCTGAACTTGTAGATCAAGATGTTGTTACATGAGAAGAACATATTGAAGATACAATAATAATTTGGACTAAAGAGCTAACGTTCAAGAACTCAGACAGTGACAACGACACAGAGGTTGGAGACACGCACAATGGGAGATCATTTAGAGAAGTTCCTCTGGTGAACTTGTTTGAGAAGAATCACGAACCACCACCATTGGAAGAAGGGTTCTACAATGGAGAAGAAGAAGAGTTACTGAATGAGGAACATTCAGAGTCTATTAGGGAAGAAGAGGGGAAGACTGAAGAACCTCATCGAGAGGAGTTAGAAACTTCAGGAACTACGCAGACTGTTGAAGTAAGTACTATTACTCCTCTTGTTGTTTTAGCGGCATTAATTAACCAGAGTAACCTAAGTTATCAAAGCACTCAAAGAACTGGTATGATTGGTTCAGTGCATACTCATTCAGGAACCCTAGGAAGATCTATGGCAGATGAGATGAGGTTACCCACCTTTAGGGGATATGGATCTGAATATCCTGATCAACATTGGTTCTTATGTGAAGTTGTATGGAGTATTAAGAATGTTGCTGGTGAAGTTATTAAGAGAGCTCAGTTTAGTACTACCCTGAGAGACCACACACTGAGATGGTACATGAAATTTTTCAAATGAGTTGTACAACCTAAACTGCTAAATGACATTAAGACTGTATTGATTTTCTAATTTAAGAAACCCAAGTTAGAGTCGCAGTGCATTACAAAGATGAAAGAAATCAAGAAGAGAGTAGTTGAACCTGTTTGGGAGTTTGATGAGAGGTTTAAGACCTTGATAGGTCATTTGAGTTTTCATATTCCAGACGAACATAATAAAGAATGGTTCATTGCTTCCCTCTTACTAGACATCGGAGTGCCTCTGATGCAACACAATATCACTTCGCAAGCTGAGGAGTTGGAGATCGCCATGAAACTAGAATCAACCCCTATGGGAGAGTCCAACTAAGGTATGAGTCAAATTTTGAGTCAACTAAATATCTTATCACTACAGGTCAAAGATAGGAAGAAAGATAAGGGAAAAGATAAAAGAGAATATATTTGGTGTATTAGATGCAAATCGGAGGGCCATGACAAGGAGCATTGTCCTATATTTCATGAGTACTTGGCTTCAGGAGCTCCGAGCCCTTTGAATCAAGTTACTCTACCTTGGTGTGAGGTATGTAGAAATAGACATTGCCATGGTGAATGATATTACATGAAAAACAATGGCCAGACACATACCAACATTTACTGCACATTCTATAAATCTGTGGGTGTTGGCACAGGGGCAGACCTAGGATTCAACGCTACAAAAATGCACCAACAAAATCCTAAATGCTGTCTCTTTCGGCAACATCTGCGAAGCAGATGAAGTCTCACCCGAGGTAGAGGCATGGGTGGTTCACCCCCACCCTGGGGCTACGTCCACTAATTCTTCTTATTTATTGTCTTCAGTCAATCAGTTACAAGCACAGAGTCTCAAAACCCTACTTCGCCTAGGACAAGAGATTTGTGCAGCTTGCTAGATCCTCCTTCCTTGTGTTACACCACAAATCACTTCATAGCCTGGCACAATACCTTGAACCTAGCTCTGCAAGTCTCTCCCAGTATGCACAGAGAATCGACAAAACATACTTGCACTTATGACTTAGCTTATGAGTGTCACATCACATAGATCCCTTTCTCTTTCTCTCTTACATAGCCTAGACATCTATTTATACATTGAAAAATAGGCCTAAACATGCATAAACCCATGGGCCAACATCCCATGCCCGTTACATAATCCCAAAAACCCAAAAAGGACCCAAAAAATGGGCCAAGATCTATGATCTCCTCTTCGTCTTGCACTCCTCCTTCCACATGCTATCGAAGTCCGAAAATACGTCAAAATTGACTAGATCCCTCAAAACTTGGTTAGACCCAGGGTTCAATGCTACAACAATGAACCAACAAAACCCTAACTACCGAGCCTTTCAGCAACACCTACAAAGTATATGAAGTCTCACCCGAGGTAGAGGCAGGGGTGGTTGAAGGACTCAAGTGTCTGCAACCTTAGCTGGGACACAGATATGTGATTATAATACTTAACAGTGCACTTAGCATCAACAGTTCATCAATATTCAACCAATAACTACTATGCATATAAAACAAAGCATCACATCATTCACTCATATCTGATTTATTTAAGCACTTTATCATCAACAGGTAGGTTATATCTAGAAAATCAAGCACTCAACACCTTCATATAGATTAGATCTAACATTCTTACACATCATCAGCACAAAGCATAAGAAGATTTATCTATCTCTATCAAAGCACTTAACAAGAGAAGTTATGAACACATCAAGACAAGAACAAAGAAGAACAACACAATGGTTATGTGGTTCATCCCCACCCTGGTTCTATATCCGCCAATTATTCTTTTTTATTGTCTTCAGTAAATCAGTTACAAGCACAGTGCCTCGAAACCCTACTTCGCCTACGACAAGAGATCTGTGTTGTTCGCTAGATCCTCCTTCCTTGCGTTACAACAAAAAGCACTTCACAACCTATTACAATACCTTGCACCTAGCTCTGCAAGTCTCTCCCAGTATGCATAGAGCATCTACAAACCATAATTTCACTTAGCACTTAGCTTATCAACCTCACATCACATAGATCCCTTTCTCCCTCTCTTACATAGCCTAGACATCTATTTATACATTACAAAATAGGCCTAAAAATTTGTAAACCCATGGGCCGATGTCCCATGCCTATTACATAATCCTAAAAACCCAAAAAGGACCCAAAAAAGGGGCCGAGATCCATGATCTATGCTTCATCTTGCACTCCTCCTTCTACAAGCTGTCAAAGTCTGAAAATAGGTCAAAATTGAGCAGATCCCTCAAAACTTGGTCAAGGGCCAACAAGCCCTCAACACTCCCCTGTGACTCATCCTGAGTCACTCTGATGTAGGAAGTTCTACTTCAAACTCTTCGATCTTGGCTTCAGGAGCTCTGAGCCCTTTGAAGCAGGTTACTCTACCTTGGTGCGAGGTATGTAGAAATAGACATCACCATGGTGAATTCTATTACATGAAAAAATATGTCCAGACACCTACCAACATTTACTACACATTCTATAAATCTGTGGGTGTTGGCACAGGGGCAGACCCAGGGTTCAACACTACAAAAGTGCACCAAAAAAACACTAAATACTGTCCCTTTCATCAACACCTACGAAGAAGATGAAGTCTCACCCGAGGTAGAGGCATGAGTGGTTCACCCCCACCTTGGGGCTATGTCCACAAATTCTTCTTCTTTATTTTCTTTAGTCAATCAGTTACAAGCACAAAGCCTCAAAACCCTACTTCGCCTAGGATAGGAGATCTGCATAACTCGCTAGGTCCTCCTTCCTTGTGTTAGAACACAAATCACTTCACAACCTGTTACAATACCTTGCACCTAGCTCTGGATGTCTCTTGCAATATGCACAGAGCATCTACAAACCATACTTGCACTTAGAACTTATCTTATCACCCTCACATCACATAGATCCCTTTCTCTCTCTCTTACATAGCCTAGACATCTATTTATACATTACAAAATAGTGCTAAACATGGGTAAACCCATGGGCCGACATCCCATGCCTGTTACATAATCCCAAAAACCTAAAAAGGACCCATAAAAGGGGCCGAGATCTGTGATCTCCACTTCGTTTTGTGCTCCTCCTTCGACAGGCTGTCGAATTCCAGAAATAGGTCAAACTTGACTAGATCTCTCAAAACTTGGTCAGACCCAGGGTTCAATGCTACAACAACGCACCAACAAAACCCTAACTACCAGCACTTTTGAAAACACCTGTGAAGTAGATGAAGTCTCACCCGAGGTAGAGGTAGGGGTGGTTGCAGGACTCAAGTGTCTGCAACCTTAGCTGGGACACAAATATGTGATTATAATACTTAACAAAGCACTTAGCATCAACAGTTCATCAATATTCAACCAATAACTACTGCATAGATAGAACAAAGCATCGCATCATTCACTCATATTTGATGTGTTTAAGCACTTTATCGTCAACAGGTAGGTTATATCTAGAAAATCAAGCACTCATCACCTTCATATAGATCAAATATAACATTATTACACATCATTAGCATAAATCGTAAGCATATTTATCTATCTCTATCAAATCACTTAGCAAGAGTAGTTATGAACACATCAAGAAAAGCAAAAAGTAGAACAACACAGTGTTTACCTGGTTCACCCCCACACTGGGGCTACGTCCACCAATTATTCTTCTTTATTGCCTTCAGTCAATTGGTTACAAGCACAGAGCCTCAAAAGACTACTTCGCCTAGGACAATATATCTACGTAGCTCGCTAGATCCTCCTTCCTTGCGTTACAACACAAAGCACTTCATGGCCTGTTACAATACCTTGCACCTAGCTCTACAAGTCTCTCCTAGTATACACAGAGCATCTACAAACCATAATTTCACTTAGAACTTATCTTATCAGCCTCACATCACATAGATCCCTTTCTCCCTCTCTTACATAGCCTAGACATCTATTTATACATTACCAAATAGGCTTAAACATGGGTAAACCCATGGGCCGACATCGCATGCCCGTTACATAATCCTAGAAACACAAAAATTACCCAAAAAGGGGCTGAGATCCGTGATCTCCACTTCATCTTGCACTCCTCCTTCGATAGTCTATCGAAGTCTGAAAATAGGTCAAAATTGACCAGATCCCTCAAAACTTGTTCAAGGGCCAACATGCCCCAAACACTCACCTGTGACTCATCCTGAGTCACTCTAATGTAGGAAGTTCTACTTCGAACGCTTCGAGCTTGTCTTGAACTGCTTCAACTTGTTTATGTGCTACAAGATCTTGTTCAACAAACTATTGAATGAATGCATCATTCATAGGTCCTTCCAGGTGCTATTCTGCTGTGGTGCTAACTTGCTCTAGTTCTGCTCCTTGGCCTTCTACCTCTGTAAATAACTGATAGGAATTATCTTGCACAAGTTGGATTTTCTGATTTATCTCCATAACTATTCTCTAGATAGTATGGATTTGCTACTGGGCAGTTCACTACTCTTGATATCTCTTCATTCTCTCCACAACTGTTAGGGATTTTAGCTGCGCCTGTAGTGTTTCTGCATGTTTCTTCACTTCCTAGAGCTGCGATTCAAGTGTCTGCAGCTATGGTTTCTTGGTGAGTTTCTCATATGTTTGGGCACTACAATCAGTGAATTTCTTACATTCTAAGGTAAGGGCCTTTAGTATTTCAATTGCGCTCATGGTAGTTTCTTCTCTTTGGTCCTTTACCTCTTGTGGGGTCTCAGGAACAGTGTGTATTTATAGGTTTGAGTTGCATTGCTACAGTTGTTGGATCACTTCTTCAAGTTGTGATACTTTCTTCGTGACTTGATCCTCTGCATTTGCTTCTACGACAGTCACAGAGCGCTGTGATCTTTTGACTGCTTCCTTCACTTCGAGTTGTTCGGTGAACAACTGTTCCTTGCCTTTCTGGAACTATGCCTTTTCTTCATTGAACTTCTCTTGGAGAGCACGCTTTTCGTATTCGACAACTCGATGTTGTTCTACAAGTACTCCCTATAATTGTACCAAAGCCTGGGTGGCTTGCACTGTTTCCTCTTGTGCTCGTCGGAGGTAATCTTTGACTATATCAGTGAGCCGGTGGAGTTGGGATGGCTCATCTCCTGGTTCCAGTGTTCCCAATGACAAAGGCACAGTAGAGACTGCGCGGCTTGACTGTAGTGCCTACTGCACTCCTTGGAGTTCGACCTAAATTATATTGTACATATCCTCCTGCTTAACTTCTTACTTCTCTGCTATCTCCAGCAAAGCATCATTCAGGGCTGCTATGATGAAATTGAAATCATTAGAGGTGAGGGCGGTCTACATATTATTTATAGGGGCTTTTGATCTCTTCCGGGAGGAACGTTCAGGGGGGGAAACCTTACTTTTCTTCAAGGGGTCCTCCTCATCTCTGGGTGGTTTTACTTCACCTTTCCTTTGTTCAAATTATGTGCCGTCTATCTCTTCGCCATCACCTCCTTGATCTAGTGACATGGAATAAATATTAATCGAGGTACTACTTAAATCTTGTACTTCGTCAATATTCTTTGTTTTGTTAGGTCCGGGTGTATCCTATGTAGCTTCTGGGATGTCGATGTCGGATATCTCTGCAGGGCCTACTAGAATAAGGAGGTCAATAGAAAATTCCTTAGTAATCTCCTCTAAGTCCTCCTCTGTCAAGTTATAGTAGGATTGAAGTTGTTTCTTGTGCTCGTCAGATCGTGCTATGATATAAATGAAATTTCGATCAACGCTGAACTTCATCAAAGGTCTAAATCGGTGTATAGTGTTCAACGTCATGCGAGGCTTGGACTATATGGATATCTTTAGCTGATTGTAGTATGTACAGAACATGAAATTTGATTGCCATTGCTTATTCATGTCACTTGAGTACCACAATGTACTGAACTTCACGGCCAATGGTTCAAAAGGCTCTATGTCTGGGAAGATCGCACCTTCTGGCATCTCCCAGGCAATGTAAGTGATCATGATCAAGAGCTAAATGAAATGGAATTCATATCCTTGATCTTTCACTTCTTTGCAGTCAAGTTCCAACTGGTTCACTAGGTACTTCGCCCAATTCATTTGTAGGCCCTGCGCGCACTTCCCTGCGAGGTCGACTAAAAAACCAGTCACTTGGGTGGGTCGGTTCTTGTGTACTAACTTTCCTGCAATCAACTGATAGACGAGGGGCACTATGCCATTCTGAAGAGAGGCTACCTTGTAGCCTCATGTGCCCTTCTCGACATTGCCATAAGTGTCCTTGATCCTTTGTGCGAGAGCGCAGTCCATGGCTTTTTCAGGATAAAAATCCTGTGGGTTAGGTCCTTGCATACTCAAACCCATGATCCAATTGATCAAGGTCGGATCAACTGTGATACAGTGTTTTAGACACAAATATCTTCCATGGTAACAAGATAAAAACAACTTGACACATGCATTCACCTCTGGGTGTCTTTCAAAGTTGGAAATTTTCATGACGTTGAGTAGGGTGGAATG